>OMLM01014352.1:0-18020 GCA_900302695.1 Helostoma temminkii
GCAGTCTGCTGTTGGACAGGGGGTTTGGCAGGAGGCTGTTTTCCAGTAGATACGTGTTCTCTACATCTGATGGAGGAGAGATTCGCTTGTAGGATTTCAGATGCTGAAGGAGGCCCATTGCCTACAAATTAAAAGGTATAGTAGGTATATGGAATGCTTCCTGAAAACAATAAACTAATAATATTAAGTGAAGCTATTAAATTAAACATATTTGTTACCTGACTAATAGAGAAGCTGGTCACATTCTCATCTGCAGCCTGTATGATCTTTAGCACTACCTCGATCCTCTCATAGTTGTAAGGGCTAAGCTGTAGGAGACAGACATTTTACAAGTTACAGCCAAACCTAATATCTATACTATACAGAATTTTATTATTATTATGGAAATTATTATACTTTTACTGTTTCATTACAAGTGAATAATCCCCTTCATTAAAAAATATCATTGGGAAATACAGTGTAGTAAACACTGCTCAGACCTTGAATATGGCAGTGCAGAGACTGTCGGTAAGCTCGCTAGTGCTGTGTAGCATTGGGATAATCTGCAGCACTCTCTCCAGAGCATCTGCATGACACAAAGGCTGCCCCTCTTCCTGTCCTGTACCCGGGTCACATGCATTGTCCTCGTCATCTTGGAGGAGCAGTAAGGTGGTAATGTACTGGTTGATCACACCATCACGGTCTAGACCAAAGGTGCTGCAGATTGACACAGAGCAACATTAAGGACAGGCAGGAAAATACAGACTACAATACAAACAGACTAGATTTTCCAGTTAAATAGATTTTCAAATACAGCTGAATGAGCATCTGACCTGCAGTACTGGAGGATAATGTCAGAGGTGATCCTCTTGTTCTTAACCAGAACAGGGATAAGACTGCTCTTCATCTCAGGCTGCTGACGGAACACTGGCTGGATGGATATCTGCGACAGAGTAGGGGTAAAAATTAAATATCAAGTTGTGCTAAACACCAATCAAAATATAATAGCTTTAATTCTACATAAACACTTATTGTCATAAAAAAAGGCCTTGGCCATCTGGGTTAAAAGCATGTGTGCAAATTTACCTCTAATTTACTAAGCTTAATGCCCCACTCAGCATCAGTGATAACAGACAGAAACCTCCCTTGTTCCTCTGCCTCCTCATACAAGCAGCAGAGATTAGCACCGATCCTGGCCACTGCCTGGAACAATAACAACATCAGATTATCTTTTTTTCAAGTGCTTGATGTTTCTTTGAGTCCTTACACTGCTTTTGATGATATATTCAACAATAACTAAAATACTTTGTGGATATGGCAATAAAGTACTAAATAAGTAAAGATATAAATAAATAAAATTTCAGACAATGAAAAAAGGCTGTTATTGCCACACCAGTCTAACACATCGTGGAATAACTGTTTCCCCCTGTTTCCAAAGTAGAGGTACAACTTCAATTTTCTGAAGTACTATAAAAATCTACAAACAATACAGAAGTACAAGTACTAAGGAAACTGTATGTAATGTAAATTATTGAACTAGATACATAAAGTTATTGTGTAATACAGATTTTTTCACAAACTCTCAAAGGCAAAAAATAACTAAGAAGATCTGTTGCTATGGACTTGTTGTGCAACAAAAACAGTAGCTGGTGGAAGGTGGAACTAAACTTTAATCACTCAGTGGTAATTCTAAAGTAAAATACAAGTAATACAGTACCTAAGTAAGTACACTTAATTACTTCACCTCTGCTTGTGAGATCAATTCTCTGTAAATTCTCTTTAAATTCAATTAATAAAACAATTGCTTGACAATAAAGAACAGGATCAGGATCATATTGCCTACCAAGATTTTGTCATAGTTTTGCCAAGTGTTGTCAATAACCTTCCACAGTATTTTGAAGACTTCTGCTTTGGAGAGGAGTGTACATAGTCCAATAGCCAAATCACAATCAACCACCCTCCAGTTGAACACCTGTCCATTGTAAACAGAGACAGTTATTTAAATACTAAAATACAGCAAATCTGCCACCATCCTCTTGTAAGTTTGGATTCAGCAGACTCACCTTGTTTAAAAGAGCTACAGCCACAGCGTTTAGTGAAGATGCTGTTGTCTTTCGGAGCTCATTCATACTTTTATTGTACATCTGAAGCTCTTGGGCATCATAAAGCTGAAAAAAAAAACCCCATTATAATCATAAAAATATTTGCCTCCTACAAGTTCTAAAGCCACAATAACAAGAGAACTGCACCAAAAATACAAGTGACAACAGCACTAACAGCACTGTTGCATATGTTACAGTCATACCTGTACGCTTAGCTTTATGTCCATAACATTAGAAGTGACATGCTGCAAGCAGCTGCCATATGAGTTGACCATCACTCTGAGGGCCAGCTCTAGCTGACTGCACTCCTGTAACATCTGCAACATATTGGCCAGGGGACCCAATAGGGGTCGCAGGTAGTTTGAACCTAGATTTGGGCCAGACAAAAGACACGTTAATTTACTGTTTATTAAAATGACTTCTACTATGAGGAGATGTTCTTTACATAAATACTCACCATCTTCAAATGAGCAGTGTGACAGGCAGGAACAGTCCAGTGGATACAGTTTGGTATCTGCAAGAATGACAATAAATTAGCACTGAAATCACCTGCTAAGAACCTGCTAAGTCTAAAGAGCATGAAATCCATCTCCTTACCCTGAGAAATAGGCAGCAGGCAGTTGGTAATTTCATATTGGACAGGGAGAACAGAAACTGGATCCAGAACAATGCAATCTTCATTAAAAACATCCTGAAAACTCCACTGAGAATATGGATCTTTTTCTGCCTCCAAACTTAAATCCTGTGAAATAAAAGAAAACTGTAATAGTTTTAATTTCATCAATGCTTTTCTTGTGTATTCACTACTTAGACAAATATTTGGAAATGTAGTAATTAGCTTTTCAAATATTCCTATCAAGTATGATTGGTATACTTAACCATAAGTGCACTCTTGCTTATTAAAAAAAATAATTAATCTCCTGTTGACTCTTTTCCAGATTTAATCTGGCAGACTATCAGTTACTAATTGAACTAAAGTAAATGAGAAAAGGATACTGACCTTAGCTATGAACCCATAGTTGTCTGATAACTGACACTGATGATAGACATCCATAGCTATCCGTGTGCATTTGCAAAGCTCCAGACAGTCCAGGAGTAGATCTGTAATAGTTATTATTACTTTAGGGAATTTACAGTTTACAAAAGATTTGAAGCAGTAAAGCACAGACAGGATACAGACCTCAGCTGTCACACAAAGAATTGTCTAATGTGAACTATCTAGAGTGGTTGCTTGTTTAGATTGGCAAAAAAATGATTTCACTGTTACCCGAAAAGAAGTCAGAATCTTCAACAATAACATATAAACATATGGTAAATGTGATGACTGCTTGCCCCACAGCTGTGTTATTTGTGTAATATCTAGTAATTACTTAATAATAATTACATTAATAATTCATTTATGAAATATTTAGGGCTTATCAGGCGAGTTATCACAACAAATGTGTATTCACTTGATATGATGAATAAATCCTATTTTTTCAACAGTGTAACATGTCTTTTAACAGTAGTGTTTTAAGTGTTCTTTACCCGAGTGGCACACAGTGATGGCCTGGCAGGCCAGATCATGGATGACTGCTGGCAAGTCCATGTCATCAGGAAGCACCATGGGCACATCTGCCTCCAGCATCTGGCATAATGTCTTAGCTGCAGTAAACAAAATCTTCCCGGTGCTTGTGTTATAATGGTGTTCATACAGCTCACTGAAGACATGAAAGAAAAAACAAGCCTTGCTGCACTTAAACAATAAAAACACAGGACAATGAGAACACGTGGAAAATAGACAACAATAAGTTCTATGGCATAACATCCACACATGCAAACCTGAGAATCTTGAGGGCCTTGTCCACCTTCCCCACTCCCAAAGCTCGAAGTGCCAAGTCAGACCAGAGCTCCTGTTCGGTGCGCTGCAGCTGCCTTCCTAGACGACGTAAGCCAGCTTCTGTGGAAATAGTCTTGGTCTTGCCATCTGGATCATTAGCCACAACAGGGGTTGTCACAGCCTTCCCCTTAGATGAACGGCGACCCCGTGTGTTTTCATAGGCTGTGATGTGATGCTCTTGGATTTGTTTTCTGATGTTTGGATCCTCATAGTTTGAAGGGGTGAAGAAAACATCAAAGTCCTCCTGAGGAGACAGTCATAAAAGCTGCAGGTTAAAAACCAAATGAAACAAGAAATGGAATAAAGCTTAAAGAAGGCTTCTAGTAGTGTCTGTCTATTGACTAACTATTTTACCCGTTACACTTATTCAACCAGGGCATAAATTCTAACCCCTGCAACATGTTATGGACAGAAATTATAATTGCATTTATGAATGAAAACTATAATCTCTTAAAGGAGGGTTTCAATATTTTATTAAGTTACAAATATTTATTGAAGTTAAAAACATGAACCACTGTGTTTTTACTTTGAAGACACATCTAGCTGCTGTGTGACTAAGTCAAAGTAAAGCAGCAATATTTTATTTTGCTGCCGCAAGAGAAACGTGTGATTGTGATGCTTTTACGACAGACAGAACTGCTGTGAAAGAGGCTTTACCAAGGAACTGTATCGATACAACTTCTGCAGTTGCAGGTCACTACTGGCCACTACTGACTTATGGGGATAATGACAGATGATAAATGATAAATTCATGGCATTTGGCATCCTAGACAGCAGCTTCACACATGCCTCCGTAATCGACTTCTCTCTGTCTCTACACATAGACAACACAAAACAATTCTTCAATTAGGTTCACCTGTAAGTGGGCGATCGCCTTGAACATAATGAGGTTGTTCTCACAATCCATGCTTTTAAGAGCATCATCTGTAGAAAACATAGAAACCCAGTATCACTCTTGAATGTTCAGATACAAATTCATAAAAATGTTTTGACCTGTAAGCTGTGCCGTTTTATATCATTAGATGACATGTGACGTGTGATGTTTTACTGCTCCAGGTTGCAAACTACTGTTTCATGAAGTATTCAATACAAGAAAGTAGAACCATGGATCAGGAAGTACTTCAGCAAAAAGGAATTCACTTACAAAAACACTCAGGATACACAACAAACAACAACATACAGGTTTCTGAATGAAAAGACACCCTTGTATTTTTCCGGAATGAGTGAATACTTACGCTTTTGGGTTATGTGTAGATATTTCAGAGCCTCTACCATCACCTGAGCTATGACCATCTGGTGCTTCTTGTGCTATCACAGACAAGCCAGGACAAAGTTCAGTACAAAATGCCAGAAAAGAATAGTATGCTATGTTTTACAGACCTTGAGGTTGTGACTAGACTCTTGCCAGTCATATTTGACAATTACCCTGTTTTACTATTGTCATATGACAATAGTACTCAGCAGCATACACAAAACTGAGCATTGAATGCAGAATATCCTCTGAAAGTACTGGAATGGCAAGGTTGCTGTACATTTGGCTTTAAAATCAAATATATATCAGCTTTTAATAAACAGTACTAACACCTAGATACATTAAACAACATAGAACACAGCACCTTTTGTAAAAAAACTGCAAACTTATTGGAACAGATTTAAAAATGAAACATTTGATTTGCTATTTTTGATGAGCTATTTACTGTTTGAAGAGGTGCTATCACAGCAAACACCCCTTAGTCACATGTTTCAATATTTTTGCTCACTTTAAATTTCACACATCTGATAGAAAGGTGCTATGATCTATAGAGATGAAAGTAACACTTTAATAAAAGAGAAATTCCTGAACCTTTGTCTCTTAAAATGTTTTGAGTGAACAGTAAACATGAATGAATTGGCCTCGGCATTACATTACCTTCGAACTACTTTTTTGACTCACCTCATCAGATATATGGACTTTGTCCTCTAGCTGCAGCCTAGCCCAGGATGTGAGGCGCTCGACCACACACTCTGCCTCAGCTGAGGACAGATTCTTCAGCACAGTCATGCATTCCTCAGTCTAAAAAGAGCACAAGAGACTTCCTACCAATGTGTCAAGAATGCATAAAAATGCTTAATTTAAATTTGGTGATTACATGTTTTTGATCGATCAGCACACCTTGCCTTGGCCAATAAGCTGGATGAGATGCAAATAATGGATCTGCATGGTTGGAAGTTTGTATGCCTCAGCCAATGTTAGGGAGTCATTTAAAGACATAGGCAGATCTTGCTTCAGGATGTATCTAATAAGTGTCTAGGGAGAGATATGAATAAAAGAGTTTATAACTAAGCACAACAGAAATCCTGTGTTATACATTTTGAACTTACTTATTAAACTTACCATAATTTGGGTGCAGTTAGAAAGGTTGAAGTTGCGGATCCCGTATCCCCTGAGAAGTTTCCTTATCTCCATCAGACGATAGCTCTCCTTTAAAAGTTCCTGTCTGTAGAAAGCATCAGATAGAATGACATCTTTCTGTATTGTTACATTAATGGTAACTATTTCAATATGAGGAAAAACATACTTGGGTCCATTCATCTCTAGGTACTGCTGAACCAATTTTTCCACCACGTTGCTCCAGGGTACCACAGCTTTTTGCATAATCTCCAGCACAGCATCCACCATCATCTAGCAGGAAACACAAAAGTGCAAGATTTCACAACATAAAGTAGAAACTTTACTATTTGTTACTAACCGTTTTTCTGTTGTTGTGGCTGCTTTGCACCCAGACATTTGTGCTCATACACCATGAGTATCTTACAAACTGTTTTATGTGTGTTACATCTTACGTCTGTATCTGTCATGCAGGCTAGTACAGCCACTGCTTTAGCTTCCCATTCTGTGAAAAGTGTTGTGGTCTGAGAACTGCAGCGATCCAGCAAATCCTAGTGAACATCAGATTGTAAGGAGACACAAAGGCACAATTAGGTCATTAGGCATTTGGAAAAATGTATGTCATCAGTGGGCTTGGCTTTTATGGATTTTTACCTTGATGTACTGCAAAAGCAGCTCATCCAAGGGAATATCATGTTCTTCTGTGTATGGCAAGATGCTGTTTTCCACTTCAGCAGCTATCAACTCTGGAGCTGGCACTTTATCCAGCATGAAGAATGCAACACTCCGTATGCTTCCCTTTGAAATTAAGGAGAAAAAAAGAGATTCAAATAGGAACCCTAACATTCATTTAAATGTATCTTGATCAAACACAATTGACAAACATGACAGCCCAAATGACAAAATCAAACATATTTTAATATTAATTTATTTAATGTTTCTTTTTATGATGAAATAACAGGAACTCAAAAAAACCAAAAAAAAAACCCTTGCAGTTAACTTTAGCTGAAAGATGTGTGAGATGTGTGAGATGTGTGTTTGAAGATCAGACGTAATAACAGACAAACCTTCTCAAACACTGAAAGTGAAAGCCTGCAGTTGTATTTGCGGTGGAGGTCCAGCAGCTGACGGAGGTTGGAGACCAGTGACTTGAGGTTCTCCATCTCTTCTGCGCCATAACTGTCATCCTTAAAAAAAGATTTTTAAAATGCTAATATATCACAAACAACATAATTTCATGTTTCACTTGATTCCTACAAACTGATCACCATTATGTGTCCAGAAACATTCACTCATTCACAGCAAAAATGTCTCTAACTTACAGATTTCATCCATGTCCATAAAGAGGGCAGACCTAGTACTGCCAAGTCCAACCCATTCTGAGGCCAAGCACTCTGAAAAAAATATTACTTTTATATCACTGGTTCAAGAATAGTGACTGTCTAAAAGAAACCATTAAATAAATAAAATACTTTAAAACTAATCAGAGAAATGTTATGCATATGTGAATATGTGATGGACCAACTTGATCAATTACTGTGTGTTGTTCTTGTGGTGTTTTTTTATGTCACAAAATGTATAATAAATATAGCCTCTGTTAGTTTCTTCTTTACCTTTTCTGTTAGCTCTAGATTCCTTGCCCTGTGCTCCAGCCACCTTGCCAGGAGTTTCTACAGGCACATAAAAAAAACAAAATATTTACAATTAAAAATCCGGCACAATATGGTGAAGATGACAGTATTTTATGCTTGTGACAGTGTATCCTACCTGTCCTGTTGGGAGTACCCTCCTCACAAAAGGAACAAATACTGTCCTGAACCAAGGACAGAGGTCTTGGGATGACAGGTCCTCTGGGATGGCATTGAGAACGGCCTCAAGCTTGCTTTCATCAAACTCTTCTGCAACCTGCCCCTGTCACAAACACCGGTTGTAACAATATAATATATGCAGAATCCAGCAGTAACAACTGACTCCAATACTATGGTCAATTTCACACATATTTTGCTTAATTTATCACTGACATCAGGTTGATTTTTTTTATGTGGATTTATCTAGCATTACTACCTCAAATCACTAAAGTACTGTAAACAACATTATAAAATAATGCTTGTTAAGCTACAGTGATCACCAGAATTGTAATACATTTATTCTGATTACTGAGTGAAGCTACACAAATTAATTACATACCTCATATCTGAGCCAAAGGAGCTGTGCACCCTTCATGTCTCCTTCTCTTAGGTGGGTCAGAATGTCTCCTAAATTGTCAGTGCAGTTCAGAAACTCAATCCAGGCAATGCCACTATGAATGACAGAGCAACATAGTGAAAGCAAACATTAGTGTAAATAACAGACAATGTACAGTAAAACTTATAGGTAACTACTGTTACTGAGACTAAATTTACTTGAAATTTTCCAGGCCATGAAGGCTGCAGAACGTCGCCAGCCTAGCCAACGCCTCTTGGATCTGTAATGAGGAGTATCGAGTGGCAGCATGGTTTAGCATCTTCTCCGCAGTTTCAAATGTCGGCCAGGGAGCCTTGAGACAGTATTCCACCACATACTGCTCATCCTATGCGACACAAAAAATTTGTAGATTAGTAGCGGTGGAGGACAAGTTACAAAAGAGATACCACATGATCACTGTTACACTCACTGTGATCTTCATCAGGTTGGTCTTAGCCTCATCCACAAGATCAGACCACACATCCTGTCCATAACCTCCCACTGATGCAGAAGCCAGCTGCTCCAGTACAAAGTCGAGCTTCACCTTGTAAACAAGCTGAAGCAAAATTGGATTGTTTGTTGCATATACCCGTTTATTCCATTGCCCATTAAGGCCAAAGAAGAACATAAAATTACAAGAAGGTGACATGAATTTCACTTGACCCTACAATATACAAACACATACCTCTATATCCAGCTCAAATGTGATGGCAAACTTTTCAGCCTCTTCAAACATGTGTTTGTGAAGAAGTCTGCTAAGTCTGGGAAGAAAGAAAATTCAACAAACTTTAAAAAAACCATACCGTCATCATAGAGACCACTGCTGTAAAAGCAGAAAATCACGTAGAAATGGCTCAAATTAAATATATGTACCTGTTCTCTGGCAAAGCCTCCGTGAAGCATCGAACAACAACAGAGGATACAGGCTTTCCTCGACTGCTTGATAAACAATAAACTAAAATTATCACTTTGTATTTTACAACAGCTTAAAAACTGGCGTGACACCACTGTAATCAAACAAAACATATCCTACCTTTCTACGTTTTCACATATTCCTTCAACCAAGTAAATAGTGTCCTGAAATCAGAGGACAAAACAACTGACTTACATTTTCTGACACATTAACATCAGGTGATAGCTCATGTGAAATTGAATTGAATGTGTAGTGATTTTACCATGTTTATTTTTGTCTGGACAAGACAGGACACTGAGGAAACATCCAAAGAGTAGCAAACAGTCATGGAGGGCAGAAATCGTATTTGTAGTGAGCTGATCTGGAAAAACAAAGACAAAAACAATGTGTGCAGAATAGTACTTAAGATAATGATTTTTTATAGTTAGAGTTGTACTGCTACCTGACTGGTGTCTTGCTTTGTCAGTGTTATCATCTTCATGCTGCTCCTGTCTTGACTGCAATATACAGAGATTTGTTTATGTCTTCGGTATAATTTAAGGATGCACATATCTCCATATATCTACACCTATTTTTAATATATTAAAACAATGATACTTACGTTGCCATAGAGGCAGAGCCACATTCTGTGGTGAGTTCAAAGTCATGAATGGCAAGATCTGCCCAACAGTGAATCATGACAAGAAAATGCAGGTCCCAAAGACTCAGGACATCCTGACACCAGAGAAAAACACGATCTATGTGTAAACTTCAAATAGCTAAACAGCATGCGATGGTATATCAAATAAACTACAAGTGATGCCATAGAATTCACCTCAGTATCAAGAATATACAGAAGATTTTCTATCACCACCATCTTCCTCACACCTTTGAAATGCACATACAAGGAAAACATGTTACATGCACAATGTACCTTAAAATGTACTTCTTAACTGTTTTCATTTCTTATTTTTTCTCTCGTGCTCATTACTTTGTGTTTTCTTGTATTTTTCCTATGGCCTTTTTTACTTTGGCCTATGAATTCATCACTTGTTGATTATGAAAGCATAATAAACAAGATACCTGGAATTAAGCTATTATTGACAGAGTTAGCGAGGTGCATCTTGATCTGATGGGGGTCCATCATCCAGTGAGTAACAACATTTTCTTTATCCCCCTGTGAACATGAAAATGTAGTGAAAATTTACATCAAGCAATGCATCTGGTTTCCCTGCTTTATATAAAGGTATGTCCAGTCATTTCCTTTCCTTTGCTAGAAGGTTTTATTTACAAAATATAACTCAAGCTTAATTTAAGTTTTAATTATAGGATGCTTAATTGCTGTGTGTTGGTCCCCTGCAATGGGACTTTTTTTTGGGGAATAACAGAAAAACAAGACAAGCAAAAATATTGCATGAAATGAGCAGTAAACTAGTGAAGTATCAGTGCATAAGTAGAATTACTTTTGTCATTTAAACATGCTGATCCATGTTTCATAGCTGCAGTTTATTAATAAAATGTCTCTGACAGACACTGACCCCAATCATTAAGTGCATTTCATGGCCCAGATTGAACATCACTGCTGTATTGCAGCCCTCATCATGGTAATCCTTGGTGGAGCAGAAGTCAATCTTGATCAGAGACTGGAGCTAAATTAAAGATAAGTGTGATCAGGTTTCAGACATTAAAATAAACCTGCTGTCGAACTGAAATGTTCTTAATTTAGTTCTTAAATTACCTCTTTTAAAGCTCCAACATCATCCATTTTTTCAATGGCTGGAAAGGATGCATTTAGTGTTTATATTGATCAAAAGAGTAGACTAAACAAAACTTGTATTATACTTTTGAGATTTTGGTACCTGTCTCAATCTTTGCCAAAGCAAGATTTGTAATGTGGAAAAATCCATCCTGTATGAACAGGAACACGTGGTACATTCCTGTCAATGGAGAAACACACAGCTAGAGAATACATTCTTCATGTTTGCAAATATATTGTAAACCAATTATTTTTTCACCTGTGGATGCCTTGTCCTCTTCTATAAGGAGATGGCGATAGGTTTTCTTATCTCCAGGGCACGGTTTCTCTACCAAAGCCTACAACCCACAAAAAACATTTTGTGTTAACGTAAAATTCTGCATAAACTTTTGAAAAAACTAGGTCTATAAGGATTATTACATTAAAAAACACTTATACCCTAGTGAGAAGAATTCTTTTGTGTGGAACGTAGATCAAATGAAGGTTTCCATTTCTCTCACAGAGCACCAAAAACTTTCCTTCCAGACATACATCCATGGCATCCACATCAGTTTCTGAAAAATTAATCTTTGTATTAATGTGCAGCAGTGTGACAGAGCAGAAAGAAATGTGGCATAAGACTCAATCTTTATAGAAAAAAAAAAATCACTGTAGATCTCCCTCACACCAACTACTTCCAACTCTTTCCCTCTGGTCAGTGCTACAGAACAATATATGCAAAAAATAAAAATAAGGAAACAACCAGCCACAAGAAAAGCTTCTTCCTACACGTTATCTCTCAGATGAACAGTTAATCTATCACAATCATAATCTCTGTAAAGTAACATTATCACACAAAAGCAATGATACAGTATTAAACACAAACTGTACAATAACAGTACATTTCATAAACACTTAAAGAGTCAAATACAAACTGCATGCACGGTGTATACTTCCATGTTTGCCAATATCATTGATTAAATGATTCATTATTATTTAGAAAACAATCCACATGTACAATTACTTTTCAGTCACATGCTTACGCATTCTGTAATATGTTGTAGTAATCTTCAGCTTCATTCATGCTTGTATGTGTTAATCTTCTTTGTTATTATTACTGTGTGTACATATAATTTATGTGCAAAAATACATGTTCCTATCTGTTTGGAGTATACAGCCAGAGAAAGCAGAGTCTACCAGTCCATCATAACAAATTATCTGAATACAGGCCATCTCAGAGAACACTAACTGACATCTGATAAACAGTGAACAATGTGAAGATAAAGGAGGGAATAAAACTGAGTTGTATACCAAAGTTAAGAAGGAGCTGGATGCTCTGATAGTTCTGGTCAAACAGGATGACTGTCTTGTCAGCAACAACAATGCTCCAGTTAGAACCACTGGAGGAGAAGAGCCGGGGGTCTGTCTTCACCTGCATAACAGAGCATTTACAACCACTTATAGCGTTACTTTAGTGTCTATTTAGTATTTACCTGCAGCCTACTTTAAGGATACACTACTAGATATTGCAGTATAATACTAGAAGGAACACTGTTTCTTCTGATGGATAACTCTTCGCTACGCCTCTGGTAGTGAGGGTGTAGTAAATAAATTAAGAATCAATGATACCGCATACAGCATATTGTAATTATTGACGTTCATTTGTTACCTCACTGGCATTTGAGATTTTGACCAGTGTATCCAGCTGATACAAGCCGCTGCCATTTTCCTCCCGTGACACACTGCCGAAACGGACAGTGTTTGTGTCTTCGTTGGTCAGAAGCTCAACGTCGCTCCACATCGCCATTTCATGTAGCTACAAACCACATGGGATTCTTGTAAGCTATAACATTTTAAGGGGAGTTGTTTAACTTATTAAAAATAGGACACGTTAGCTGTTAGCTAATAATTCAGTAGCGCCTTCACATCATATTGACGTTTCGATAGCACTAATATTAGCAATTCAGCCGAGAGTTAAGTTATAAAAACATAGTTTTATGATGAAATACTCATACCTTGAACGGTAGCAGAACGAAATGTAGGTAAATGCAGCAGGTAGCAACTCACAGCTCTGCTGCAGTAATCAAAGAACCACAACACAGACAACCGACATAACTACACAGAATTAGCTTTAGAATTTGGCGGGTTGCTACAGGTATGAGCGGATGTTTAGGGTGGATATTCCCTGGGTTTTGCCTTGTAGATACAACTTCCTCCTCAAGTCATATACAAATTCTGCCTCATTCGCGAGGAATATTAGAAGTAAACGCCAGCCACAACGTGCATTGTAATTTTACCCTCCTGTTCATTTAATTTTACCAGTTTAAGTGGCGAAATTTGTTTAGGTAGTGCACAGCCTGAGAGTAAGTTCTGTCTGACAGACCTAAATCAGGGGGGGAAAAAATTAAAACTTTTATATGGAGGGGCGGAGCATCACGGGGACTAGCCAAAGAGCTGTGTGCTGTTGCCAGGTTGGACACATTTCGGTCTGTTTGCTGTGTGTAACGACGGGAGTAGTTTAAAGATTAAGACGCCTTTGCTTTCCTTCATCAGTGATTATATAGTGTCAGAATATAAAATCATTTTGATTAAATAACTATTTATTAATACAGGTGGATTGTGGTATTTTCCGTGCTTCTGTTTTAACAACTCTCGTTTAATCGTGGCGTTAAAACCTGGCATCCCCAGTCGACCTAGTAGACAACGGCTGTTAGCACCTAGCTCGCTGTTAAACATCCGTGTTTTTTGCACACTCAATAAAACAGCTGCGGTACATATACCTAATTCGTTTCTTAAATATGTCGGTAAGTACTAATATTGAGCCACAGTAAAGACGCAGTGTTCAGTCCAAATGACGTTGCTGTAGGTTTGCAGTTTTATTCAAAAAATATTTCTTAAAGATGGCGGTTAACGCAAATTAGCTTAGCAACTAAGCTAATGCTAAAATAGCTCTCGGATGTACGTTTGAATAACGAACCAGGGATTTAGCTAATTTATATACCATTTAACTGTCTAAGTATTGGGATAACATACTGTCTTAAAGTCATGACACTGAAGACGCACTGAATTGCGTATTTAGAATTAACGTAGCGTTAAATGCACACAAGTAAGCAGCAGTTGAAGCTAACAGTGTGGTAATCTGTGACAACGCTAGCGTAAGATAATAACGTTATGTATTGTGTCGTAAGAGGCTGTAATATTGATGCCACCATTTAAATCATTTAGTCTTTATCGTTCTCTGTTGTATGTATAACTGTGCTAAATAAATAACCTAAATACACCATCAGGCTACTGCTGATTAAACAAATGAAAACGAAATGAATTGAAATGTGCAGAGCATTACAAGACTGTGAGGAGAAAAAAACATGAACGTGTGAAATGAAAATATCTTTTGAAGATGTGCACACATATGAACATGGTTTATACACTTTGCTTACAAGTGGTCTTAATATGGAGTAAAAGGTGTTAAATATTCAAAAACTTTGCATTAAATCTTGACTGTATTGTAAAGATTGTGCTACGAGCCATGTTACCCTGCAAAAAAAGCAAGTTACACTAAATTTGAAATTGTATACAACAAGTATACTATTGAGCATTTGTACATTCAGTGGTTACTTTTTGTAACCTTCTGTTTATTTCAGGCAAGTGACACAGACTCTATCGACTTAACCAGAACAGCCTCGCCAGTTCATCACAGGAAAAAACACACCATGGAGTCATCCAGATCACCCAGAAGCTCCAAACACCACCATTCGCGGTCAAGGTCACGCTCCAGGGACAGAAAACGTTAGTATTCAGTAAAAGTGCACAGACAATCCTGATAATGCCAGAAGAACCAGTTTTACAGTTTGAATTCTGTTCTCAGTACATCAGCAATGTCTTCATCAGAGTCACTTAAAAGGTTGACTACAGTTGAGCTCTGACGCGGCTTGGGTCATTTGATTAATATGTTGCCATCTCAACATGTTACCATATGCATATTACTACTATCACTGGGCAAGTCTGCACTATAATTGTCTTTTGGAAAAGTTCATATTTAATGTGTACACAAGAGGGTCTGAAATCTGCAACTGACACTACTCCAGAAACTGGTCTACTACCTTCATTCAGTACTATAGAGTAGCTTTATTGTTGTCCAAATGTATTCTTCTCTGCCCCTTTTGTCCCACAAGTTTGTACATTTGTCTGTCTTGTGTTCAATTGTTTCCAGGTGACAGAAAATACAGACGGAGTCGCAGCAGGAGTAAAGAGGTAATTGATAAATTATTGTCTATGATTAGAAACACATTTTATCTGAATTTGATGGCTTTAAGTTGTAGTTAGTTTTAGGTTGAGGTGAGTATGATTTTTTATAGGTTTAATATGTTGCAACAAACAAGTTAAAAACAACATGAATACAGATGGGCTTACTCACATTGAAAGGGTCCTTTTTTACCCTCTCTGAGCTGACATGTCTCAAAGGAAGTTTTCATCCTTTGATAAGTGTCATTAACTGTAACCATATTAAATGGTGAAGAGTAGATTTTTTTTCCTTTATTTTTTGTTAAATCCTGTGTGTAGATCACATGATAACATTTCTACAATAAATCATACTCAGCGTGCTAATGCACGAAGAGACTGAACAGAAGACCCTGCTGACATAGCAAAATAATATGTCTACTACTGGGACAGGTAACTATCTGCCATTCAAACTCCTATTTGTCTCACACTTGTAGTAGAAACATTGGCATTAACTCTTGCATCTCTTGCAGCTAGGGATGGGCATAATTTTTTAACTTACAAATCAAATTTCGTTGTGGTTGTCATAGTATATGTAATTATGCTGTTTTGCCTGTCAGACTAATTTGTCTCTGACAAGTATTAACTGCTGTCCACATTGTGTCCAAATTGGATTAACTCAGTTCAAATCTAGAATGTAGAATTTTTTTGACATAAATTGGAGAGTAAAGAAATGAAACTGCACAATTTTAATTTAGATGGTTTATCAATGTTTTTACATATAAATTTACGATTGTGTGTGTGTATGATTTGGAAGACACAAGTAGAGAAGCTGTAACAAGCAAGTTGGATGCCCATCCCTACTTCACCTTTCAGTGGGTTCAAGTTCAAAGCATTTAGGTAATAATGAATTGTTGCTGACCTGACAAACCATATTAAACTTTTTTCCTGAATTTGATGATACGGTTTGCATGCACATAAATAAAATATATTATTTAATTCCTCAAATTATACTTAAATCAGTGCCGTCAAATTTGTGCATAGTATAGAATTATCCACACAAATGCAATCATTTCTAAGAATGACTTTCTATAAATATCTTGGAAGTGGATTTGAAATGACAAGGTTTTTTCAACTTGTCATATTTTATTACATGCCTTCTGCTGTAAGCCATTGTACTAACTCTTTTTGTTGCACTATTTTCCTGAAAGAGACAACTTCTTCTTAAAACAGGCACGAAAGAGAGACTCTGAGAAGCCATCAAAATCGCACAAAAAAACAGATGAGCAGCAAGAGCAAGAGAGACTTTCAGCAGAGAATGGAGATGAGCGATCCCGACGCAAAGACAGAAGGCCCTCCAAGGGCAGGAGCTTGTCCAGGTCACACTCACGAGAGAGGTTAGTCTGCTCAATAAACTGCATAAAGTAACTTCTCTTATAGATTGTTAATGACATAAGATTTGTTTTATTAAGGATATTGGATTCACATGTGAGTAACTTCTTTGAGGCTTGCTCAAAAGCAAACAAACAAACCTTAATGTCATCTATACCACTGTGTTTTTATACATATCTATTCCTAATATTTCCCAAGGATAAAGTAATGTTAGCACTTTGGTACATATCAGTAATTTTACTAGCTCATATAGACGGATCATCTTATTCTCAGGCGACATCACAGCAAAAGTAGGGACAAGCGGCGATCGCGTTCACGCAGCCGTGACAGGAAGAAGAAGGCAAGATCTCGCTCGGGTTCAAGGACCAAACACCGCCATCATAGCAGAAGTCGCAGTAAGAGCAGGTGGGCCATATTGAAACGGTAGCATGTCTTGTGTCAAATACGTGTCTGAATTTTGCTTTTCTTAACTAACAGTATTTTCATTGAATTATTTTGACTGCTCCTACTAGGGAGCGAAAGAAAAGGACTGAAAAAGTGCGCAGAAGAAGTCGAAGTAGGTCTGCTAATCCACCTGCATTCCGGGGTCGAAACACAGCTATGGATGCACAAGAGGCTCTGGCCAGAAGGTAAGGCATATAAAGGAAATTAAATAAAATCCAAGGCAAAATTATAATATCACTTTTACATACACTGCTTTGAGTGTGTGTGTGTGTTTTATTTTTTTAATCAGCTCAATAAAATTTATTTATAAAAAATAAATGTATTGCTTTCCAGGCTCGAGCGAGCCAAGAAACTTCAAGAGCAGAAGGAGAAGGAAATGTTGGAGAAACAACAGCAGCAACAGCAGGAGATAGCTGCAGGTAAGATCTAGTTACTGTGCCAAGTTTAAAACATTGATAGGCAAGATTGAGTTACTTAAGTTTATCTGTGTATTTTGTTTCCAGCGGCTGCACCTATTGCAGTTGCCGCAGCAGCTGCTGCAGCTGCTTCAAACCCTGCCCTCAATGTGGCGGCCCTCCTGGCGTCTGGGACGCAGGTCACGCCTCAGATTGCCATGGCAGCACAGATGGCAGCCCTGCAAGCAAAAACACTGGCAGAGACTGGCATTGCTGTTCCCAGCTATTATAACCCGTCCGCTGTAAATCCTATGAAGTTTGCAGAACAGGAGAAAAAGAGAAAAATGCTATGGCAGGGGAAAAAGGATGGGGTAAGATATTCTTTTTTTTTTT
>OMLM01014353.1:0-14504 GCA_900302695.1 Helostoma temminkii
TATATTATATATTATATATATATATATATGTTTATTATTGAGGTCATAGTGGTGATGGAGTCTGGACTGGACTGCACTATATGAAGAGATGGTTCTTCTGTTTTGGCCTCATTATTTACACCAGTGAGGGGTCCAAAATATCAGAGACACCTCTTAATATAATATACTGCAGTTCAATAATAATACAATGCACTCCAGTATGAGTAGATATACAGTAGAATTATCACCTGTCTGACAATTTCAAGTTAAACACTGAGAAATTATAACTTTTTTATAACTTAATAAAGTGGCTAGTGAGTGTGTGCAGTGTTTCGCAGCTTCTGGTAGGGGAGTGGGCGGGCGGACAAAATTTCCAACATGTCCGCTGGTGGGAGTGTGCTCACCTGTGTGTGGGCGCACGTGTCTGCGTGTGTGCACAATACAGAGAACAGAGGAGAACTGTAAACGTGTGACCATGTAGAGACAGAAATGACATGCTGTTGTATAAATAATTGACATAAGGCTGTTTAGTTTGTTGTATAAAAGAACAAGGTATAGACATGCTCTATAGGAAAAGTAACCCTGTATGACTTATGTTGTGATCTGGCGCTATATAGAAAATATATAAAATGTAAAAAAAAACTAATAAAATAAAATGAACGTGATCCTTAAAGGATATGTCTCGCCAGACAATCACTGATCCATCACCAAACCATTCATAGTCAGTGATATTACAGACACCATAACATTCACCACAATGTCTCCAGCCTCTTTCAGGCCTGTCACACATGCTCACTGTGAGTTTGCTCTTCGAAGAGAGCAGGACGCCAAACATGGACTTGCCAGTTCTGGTATTGTTTGGTGAATGTCAGTCGACCTGCACAGCGCTCGGCTGTGAGCACAGTTTGTACAGGTCGTACACAACATATATCTGTTGGCATGTATCTCCAGCCTCAGCTGACAGCCGTGTCCCAGTGTGGTCTTCTGCTGCTGTAACCCATCTGCTTCAAGGTTCAACATGTGGTGCATTCAGTGATGCTCTGCATATCTAATATGTTATTAGACTTACTATTGCATTTCTAATAGCTTGAATCAGTCTGCCCATTCTCTTCTTACTAAAGTACCTAAAATACCCCTGTATCGTAATGCAGTATGTATTATATGACCATATCCTTGCTATTTCACAGCCCTATGCTTTAGCCACTTCCTATCAGCTGACTTTTTAAGACACATAAAGGCTTCAGTAAATCACAAAAATTTATGTTGTAGAATAAAATCTCTATATCTGGTGTTAGCCACAGACCTCATTTCAAGTGTTTATCCAAAAACCTATTTAATAAACCCATTGATTATGGGACAAGGAAACTTACTCCACTGTTACAGGTCATCCAAATATACAGAGAATCCCTGTGTTATCACCAGTGGCCATTCATTGTTAATGGAAATAGGGTGTAATCATTCCGTACACCCGACAGGCAGAGACAAAAGGCAACAGACAACACTAGTATCCGGTGGAAACTGAAGCAGAGAGTCAGTTTACTACCTGACATGAATGAATTTTAAACCAAGGAGAACCAGATTATTGACTACATTTGACACGTTACCTTATGTAAAAACAGAACAAAACTGTTCCTGGAGTAAACAAAAAACGGGCAGAGAATAAGCTGCTGTCATTAGACTGTATTAGGATTCAATTTATCAGGCATAAAAATACATGTCTGCAACAGCCTGTTTCTCCTGAGAGGACACAAACACACAGTCCAGCTGGAATGAAGCAGCAAGCATATCAGGAGTGGAGAAACTGGGTTTTGTTAGATTGCAAAGTGCATTTATCAGAATATTTTGGGAATGGAGCTTAAACACATTGCTTGAAGGAACAGATGTTGACTGCTGATTGAAATAAAACAGCAGCTTTGAGTCTTCAATAGTGGATTTAATTACCAGTCAGCAGAGGTTAGGTTACGGTTTGGTGAGAGATAATGTGTAGCAGCACAACTAAGCATTAGTGGACCATTTAGAATAAGCTGATTTTCTGCATAAACTGATAATAAAATGTGATATTATCTTCTGAGTCAGACAGTGCTACGCCATTAATCTAATTGCAATTGTGATGTCAGTCTATGCGATTATATAACTACAAAAGACTGCAATTTAATTATATTATTATGTAAATATGTGAATATGCTTGTGTGCAGGTTTGATTGTTATCTGCACAACTAATAAGAGATGATCAGTCAGTCTCTGTTTAAACAGCAAATTGTGTGGTCTAGTGCGTAGTGGGGTAATTTAGCTCCAGTGTCGTTATATATATATATATCACAATATTTATTACTGTCCACAATAATCGCAATCTGACTTTTCCACCAAATCCTGTAGCCCTAATCACAAATATACACAAACATTGCTGGTGGAAGAAGTGGTGGCTTTAATAAAACTGCGGCTGCAGATCAGACCTGCATGACCACACTTTCTCTCAGAAGTGCCTCAGCTCAGACATATTCCTAGGATGGTGTGAGGTCATTCCACAGCAGGCCATTCTTTTTATAGACTGGTTTGGATCTAAAATAGGGAGCTGTGGCTCCACACTTCAGGTATAAGTACATGTCACACTGAAGAAATTGCCCTAAAATCGTTCAGTGTAGACATGTCAGTCACTGCAATTCTTATCACAACACAGAATTCAAGCGTCATCATAACATCCATTTTGTTACAGCAGCACAACAAGACAAACAGGAAATGGCACAGTTCAAAGTATGTGTCTATAGCATGGTGTTTATGTAATTTTTTCAGTAAAAATCATAATGAAAACAATAGTAAGTAACAATGTAATCTTTTATCGTGCAAGGAGAAATCATAATTTAACAAATACATTTATTTGTTAAATTAGGGAAACATTATGCAAGAAATAATGATTAAAATGATTTATAGAAATTTGATATTGTTTTTAGAAACCATGGAGAGGAGAGGGAGCTTCTGGCTTGTTGCACATCTTGAACGGTTCCATCAATGCTGATAGGTATATCCAGGTTTTAGAGCAGCATATGCTCCCATCCAGAAGACATCTTGTTCAGGGAAGGTCTTCAGCAGTTAGAATCCTTTGTCAGACAAGAATGTGACAATATTTTTCTCCCAAAACTCTAACAAGTGGTTTTTCTCAGTTCCCAGATGTGACTGTTGTTAAAAGAAGAGGAGATGACACACTGTGTGGTTTTGTCCCAACTTTTTTGAGATGTGTTGCGTTTTTTAAACTTTCTTTTAATGGTTAATTTTCTCATTTCAAATATTTGATATGTTTTCTGTTCTGTTGTGAATAAAATATAGCTAGGTTTTACACAGTGTTCCACCTCTTTTGGAATTGTCACTGTAATTCTGACCTTTTCTTCTGATTATTTATTCTTGACCATGGTTGTGTGTGTGTGTCAGGTGGTTTATTCCCTAGGGGTGCAGACCAGGAGTACAGTGCATTCAGAGTTGGCATGGTCCAGTTTGGGATGGCAGATTTCAGACTGACTCCACACATAGATAACCTGGAGGTGGCCAACAGCTTTGCTGTCACTAACTGCTGTAAGTATTTGCCTTCTTATTTTGCTCTGAACACAGTTTAATACATGACGTTATTGTAGCAGGACATTTGTATATTATTTTATGTTTTTGTGACCAGTGCATGACCAGTGTGCTGGATTTTGAAGCTGCTCTCAGTATTATACAGATTATTACGATTTTACTGCTTAAAAACAAAACAGTGACATCTGGCCTCTGTGCAGCACTTGATTTTATATGAATTTAACATTTTGAGTATGAACATGAGACATTGTTGGGTTCATCAGTATAAATGACTTTGTCATTTATCAAGAATGACAGCAATGTACAAGACATTGTGGTAGGAGCTTCTTTTGGGGGTGTCACACTCTCAAAGTTATTCAGCTGGCAAAATTTGTTTTTGAGCCAGGATCTTCACTTTTTGGAAAAAAAAATTTTTTTAGATTAGGAAGAATACAGCAGTTATTTTACCGTGTTGGAGTTCTTGACTAGAGGAGGCTGAACCTCAGCAGCGAGAGCAGGAGAGGCAGAGCAAGTTGTTCAGTAGTGTGTTCATTACAGCTGATGACCAGCACAGTGCTCCTATTGTTCCCTGAATGTGACATTTGCTTCTCAAACCTCTGAACCAGGTGACTTCAGAAGGGCAGACCTGCTTTAGGTCTGTGAAGCAATGTGAAGTAAGACATGAGGTTGACACCCCATATGTGAGCTGTGTCACATGCATTATGTTCCCCATACATGACTTGTGTCCATTAGCAGCCATTTTCCCTAACCCTATTAAAAGTACCTAGTTTCTGTATATTTATATATACTATATATACTATAATTTTCTTAGGTAATAAAGTATCTTAGCATAACAGTCATACAAGACATAAAACAAGGTGGATTTTTTACATGCACTGTGATTAATTAATAAATTGATATAAATACATTTTTGCTGTGAAAGTATCTAAAATATTTTAAATCAAATGAATTTTGGCAGATGAAAATTTTGACTCAGGAACTCAGCATTGCTTTTATTTCACAATCTGAACATTTTATTTATTGTCCATATGCAATATTGACCATAATAATTTAAAAATATGACCTATATAAATAACTAATTTCAGCCAGAACAATGATAGAACAATGATAGAACACATGATGAATGATGAATTAATGATGGTCTTCACAGTAGATGGTCTTAGTTTGTGTCTGAACTCTCAAGTGCGGCCTGGTGAGGCTGGATGCTAGTGTCAGCGTTGGACAGTGGTAGCTTGGATGTCCTGGTTCTCTGCTAAATGCATTGGCAGTGATATGTTTTTTCAGTTGTGAAGTACTCCAGTCGTACTACATTTCCTTACTGCAGACATGCAGAGAATTATGCTGTTACGAACATGTAAGTCTGGGTTTTCTTAAACTCCTAGTTTCTATGATGTGCCGTGTGAAAGGGTACAGTCGCACAGAATGTCAGTGTCAGTTTTTTTAAGTGTGTTTTTTCTGTGATTAATTGATCTAAATTAACACATTATTTTCACAGCCTTACTTAAAACCTAATTTATGTTATTTATAACACAATACTCAATTCCTGAAATGAAATAAGCTAGTCTTTATTATTTATTAAGCTTTAAGTATTACGCTTTCTCTATGTGTATTTGTCTCAAAATGTAGTGACACGTGTGGAATATTAACAGAAGTCACACACCTCATGTGTGGGAACATCTCTCTTCTGATTGGCTGACAGGCCCTGGGTCTTCAGAATTGAACTCTGCAGTTGGACTAGATCTGACATGTCAGTGTATAGACACTTTATTTAGCTGATCTAGCTGTATGCACTGCCTGCAAGAGGGACTGTTTTCTCTCTTCATACACACACAGGGGACTGTTTATCTGATCATGGTTGCCTAGCCACAGTAGCATAAAGGTTGTGAATTTGGGTCATTCTTCTTTCACACCCTGAGGAAGGATGAATTTCTCTGAAATGCACTGAAACAATAAAATTGACTGTGGAAAACAAGCAACAAAAAAAAATAATGTTAAACCTTTTGTGTTGTAAAAACCCATTTAGGAGAGTTACACTGTGATCCATGGCCAGTTCAGATGCTGCATATGGGTCACTGCATGCATATGCCTTAGCAGTTTTAGCAAACTGGGCCCAACGTTTGATGGTTTTGGAGACATACAATTGTCAGTGGAATGAATTTGATTATTTTTAACTGGGACAGTGTAACGCTTTAGAATCACTGACTGCAGATCAACGAGTAGATACAATGAGAACAAGGACTCCATGCATGCAGTATACTGTGCCTTCATCAGAGCATGATGTAATGATGGCCTAAGGTTCAAAGAGCTGCTATTTAAGTGCATGTGTGTATTGTGAAGTGGTGAATACATGGAATCCTCTTTTTCTGCTGCCTACACCGATGTTTTGTACCTGCTACAAAATTGTACAGTGTGACGGCTGTACCTCATTACCTTCACAAACAAAATGCCTAGCTAGGAATATGTTATAATCAGAAATTACTGCATGGCATGATGTTTGATATAATTTTAAATCAGGGATGCAAACTTGTCATGAACATCTATGTTTATATGGCCAGATGGGCTCCCCATGTCATTTGTTTAGGGGAGGAAGGTCTACTTCCTGAGGCCTCACCTGAGGCTGGGCATAATTTATGACTATCCAGTGGTAAAGTATCAACAACTGTTTTAACAGTCATATAAATCTGTGACCAAACATTATATCACACAAATAATCGAAGTATGTCACTATTGTTAGCACAGTGTAGACATCAGTTAAAGCAGCACATGCTGCACATGCTTATCAAATCAGCTTCTAACTGAAGTTGACTTAAACTAATGACCAGTGAAACTTTGAAATGAAATGTGAAAATCGCACCTCTGAATAGTGAGATATATTCTCTGATTAAACCATCAGCTGGGCTCACATCAGTTTCAGTTGGGAGGTAGAAGATAGATTAATAGGTGGTTCTTCCTCGCACCAGCCACAGCAGCTGGTGTCTCATACTGACAGACTTTGCTTTATTCTGGTGATTCTAAGGAAGCTTGTATCTGTTCCATCTTGATGTTGTGTACTGTCAAGCCAGAGTTGAAATGGCAGAGCGAATGGTCATATTTTGGAATATTAGTGCCAGACTGTGACAAAATGACCACAGAATCCACGGTGCTTCTGCGCACATAATAGTTTCTACATGTTCTCTTGCAGTCTCTAGTGACCCTTTGAGACTGAGACACTCAATATAGTTCACACAGTCTCATGACAGATTGTCATAGGACTGTGTAAGCCTCTATTTCCGCTAATAACTCCCTCAGGCATCTGCTCTTACCAGTCTTCTCCCAGCGTCTCCATCTATAAGTAATGAATACCTGTGATAATGACTGTGTGTGTTGTCCTCCCTGAAGCTGGCCATGGCACTGCCTGGACCTCTGCGTTACAAGAAGACATGTTCACATTCCACATTAAGACATTAAGATAGTTAACTACTGTAAGCTCTGTTCATGAACTGCTTGCCAGAATAATATCTATAGTTATTGATTCTGATACTGATCAGGTTCTGTTGCAGTGGTTGTTTCTTGCTACTAAATCTTGCTTATATCAGTGGATGTCAATCACACTCTCAACACACACTCAACAATTTGAGGCTGCGTTTATTGTGTGACCTGCTTCTGTTTTAGGCTCCTTATTGGCAGAACTCTTCTATCGCTAGGCCTCTATTTGTAACTCCAAACCACAATGTAAAAGATACAATATAAAGAGTTACAGTGGGATACACTGTGTAAAGCCGCTGCTGTGCTGGTGAAAACAGTTTTACACTTGCTTTTTGAACCTAATTAGGGAATGTCAAGAATCAAATGACACTGTGTCAGTGTGGTTGTATGTAGAAGATATCGTTATTGTATTCCAAGCTACACTTGTCCTTAAAAGAGCAGTCAGTCAGTAGAGTCATGACATGGCATCAGTGCAGCATTTGATGTGCATTAATACAATATTTTACCCATAAAGATAAAACAGGGCTTTATATTTTTGAGGACAAGGTCTTAAAGTAGGACA
This sequence comes from Helostoma temminkii, assembly GCA_900302695.1. NCBI lineage: Eukaryota > Metazoa > Chordata > Actinopteri > Anabantiformes > Helostomatidae > Helostoma > Helostoma temminkii. The sequence continues at coordinate 7,571 of OMLM01014353.1, forward strand.
ACTTAATATAACAGGCACAGAGACACAAAGACTTCTCTGTGTCCACCTTTAAGTAAAAAAGAAAGATGTGTCCTCTGTGATGGCTCTCTTTAAAAACCACTATAATTATCAACATGTATAACATCCAAGCTTGTGATTGTGAAGGACAGATTTTAAAGTATATAGATTTTGAAGTGTTGTAACAGGCTGCATTCGCATGCTCCAAGTGCTGCAACAGCTTCAGGGCTTTATGATCATTACTGAAGGGATTGTGTGTGAGATAAAGCCTTAAAACATAGTGACAAAACTGCAACGAATTGCATCTAGTAACAGGCGTAAAGTTAGGCTGTGTACTGATAAGGACAGCACAGTCTATGCTGTTTCTTTTCAGACAGATTACTTCAGAAGAGTATTTTGAGTGTGGTCCATCCAGCCCCTGGGTCCCATCAAGGGGCCAAAAATGGACAAGTGATGTCCATTTTTTTCCACTTGAGTATTAAATGACATTTGAGTACTTGCTGATACGAGCTCTTAATTATCAATTGTCACTTTCCAGAAAATAGCTTTTTATGTAACTGTGTCTGTTTCAGATATATATTTAGGAGATGCTCCTGGAGAGGCAGAGGGAGCTAGGGAGCCATGATTAGTTTTCTTACATCCTTGTTTGAGACTAATTCATAATCAGGACATCAGAAACTACTATTTAGACTTAAATAATAATAATTCTAACCAGACTTTCATGTTTATGTGTACTTTATGTACATTATATGTTACCTTTAAAAACAGTACCTTTAAAAATATTGGTCAGTAGTGAAGCTTGTCTCTTCAGTTAGCTGAAAGTGACTAGAATTTCAGTGTATCCGTGCCTCTCAGAGGCAGTTATGGATATGTGAGCACCATGTGGCCAAGCTTATCGTTATCATCTGAATAGTTCTTCTTCCTGCTGTGGCACCTTGTTACTTCCTCACAGTTCTGCTATATCTATATATATTATGTATATATAGTAATTTGGTTTGACATTTTAGCCTTTATTTGGGCAGTGAGGAGACAGTATGTATGGGTGTGACATGCAACAAACGGTGCGTGTGCTGTAGCCATCCAGCTACCAGGACATTCCTGAAAACCCTCTTAAATAACCCAAACCTCACAGCCCACTGTGCCTAAATTACAAGGTTTGATTACACATCCAAACATTAATCAAGGTTCTATTATCTAGCTTCTCCTGTTCAACCTCTGTATACCCCTTCTCATTCAGACTATGGTAAACAACAGTTAACAGAAGGCGAAAAGCAATTTGTAATCACTAGGACTGCGTCTGAATTTAATAGCTTTGTAATGCAGGTGCAGTGTGCTCACTGATGGGTGACTGGAGTTATTTTAAGGAAGTAGGATGCAAAGGAGAATAAAAAGAAAGCGCTGAAAAGGTGTTTTTTTACATATTCATGTTAATATGTTTGGACTGATGAAGAAAAAATATCATCTGTCTAATGATTTAATTTTGGTGTTATTAGATCAACATTATGAGGAGGTATGGCCACCAAATGAGTTGCTGTGCCCCCTCAACCACAGACTGAACATTTCAACTACCAGCACATCATGGCTTAACTTTTGGTGCAGCAAAATGCAAGAATTCATTCTTTACTTTGACAAACACACTTTTGGATGATAGACACACAATGTGCCACATAGGAAAGCTCCACTTTAATCAGCTGGTAGTTGAGGTGGACTTAACTTGACACAATTTTAGGTGGTTTCACCAGCATCTCTTATAAAAGTAAGCAATATGTTTAATTCACTCGATACAAGTATGTGTACATAAGTGTGTGTGCACGCTCGGAATCTGCCAACTCATTTCATTTTGGTCTCAGTCAGGAAGCACTGAATGAACAAATATTACTTTTATGCTGTTGCTGATTTCCACCGATTTATAGAAGCTATGTTTCCATAAAGCTTTTCTTTCTGTAGCTCATCAAAGTGATTATCATCATCCACTAACACCTTTAATTTCCCTGGATCGAGTTTCCTCTTGCATTTACGCTGCGCTGGTCATTCTCTAAACCCTTTATACCAGACACCAGTGAAAGATGCAAAACCCTCATCTAAATACATTGTTTGTAACTGCCTTTAGTCATGCCCATGAACAACTGCGCAGTTTTCAAGTAAGAAATCAGGCCCTTTATGCACTAACTGCTGTCAGTTTAACATGATTTACATCCTATTTCGAAGGAGTGGCCACACACACACACACACACAAACATCAAGTCATGCATTGGAGATCGAAGGCTAAACAGTAATTAATAAAAGTGCTCACTCACCATCAACTGGACAAGGATGTGAATTATATAATGGTAATGTCAAATTGATGAACAGCCTTGAGATTTTTCCATCATCTCTGGTTCAGTGTATCTACAGTAGGCGTAGACACTTACATAAAGCTGATATTCTGAACTTTCATATTCATCTTTGATCTTAAGTTTTCACATTGTCATTGTGGGTTATTAAGTGTTCATCAATGGACAAAAATACCTGTTTTATGCATTTAAAATTACAAATCTGTCAGTGGAAGTGCAAGAACTGAAAGGGTCTAAATACTGTGTGAAGCCAGTTTTTGTCCTCTGTCTCTAATATTTCATGACAACATTTCTCTCTCTGTCTCCTAGTTTGTTCCCAGTTCTCCCGAGGTGTCTATGCCATTTTTGGCTTCTACGACAAGAAGTCGGTTAACACCATCACATCCTTCTGCGAGACACTTCACGTCTCCTTCATCACACCGTCCTTTCCAGCAGAAGGAATGAATCAGTTTGTTCTCCAGATGAGGCCAGACATCAAGGGGCCTTTGATTTCATTAGTGGAGTACTACAAATGGGAGCAGTTTGCCTATCTATACGACAGCGATAGAGGTAATGAGAATCTGGTTACTTGTCCCATGGAGGATGTGAATTTAGTGTTGCTGCTACGCTACTACTGCTTTCCATCTGCAGTTACAGGATCTCATCTTGATTTTGTGTTTAAAAACAACCAAGATAGGTTTCTAATCTTTATTCTTCTGATACAGTATTCTAGCTTACTGAACACGATCTATCCCTTTATTATCTCTGGGTGAACTGTGTTATTGTTTTATTGGATTTGTGTTAAATTCTAGTGTTTTTACTGAATTCTTATCTGATTTGCATATTAGTGTAAATTGATTAGTCAGGTGTTTGCACAGTAAAAATACAGAGTTTGTTTCTTATTTCAAGCATTTTAATGCAAGTTTTACAGTGACATCGGATTTTACATATAATTTTTAATGACCAGTGAGGCGCATTAACTACATTTAGGGAAGATACATATATATAGGCATATAGGCATATTTGCTCAGAATACAGGCATGATTCTGAACGAAGAGAAGCTACACCTTCTGATGGGACACAGTGGCTGTCTGAAAGCCTTAGTGGAACAAACACTGATGGGGTGTGAAAAGGGTAATTTCATCCATTAGGTGTGCCATGTATCTAAAACTGTCGTCCTGTCAGCGGGGCCTTTTCTAGACCTACTTTGACCTGGATGACTGTGAATCACAGAGACATATTTAACAGTTTTGAAGCCAAGGCCCTAGCATTTGGTGCAAGTAGCTTTGGAAACATGTGTTGTATACTTACAGCTGTTATTTGTCATATGCGTAATTACCATTACCAAAAGTGCAGATATCATTTCATAAATCTCAGTAGCATAGTTGCAGCTAAAAATGCTGAAAAATGAACCTATAATTGATTTTTGAATATAGTCAGGTTCTAAGCATGTTTTGTGTGTGTTCTGTGTGCAGGTCTTTCCACTCTTCAAGTAATACTGGACACAGCAGCTGAGAAAAAATGGGTTGTCACAGCCATAAATGTAGGAAACCAAAAAGATGAGAGGAAGGACGAAGCTTACCGCTCCCTGTTTCAGGTACTGATCTTCTTTTTGTTCACACTATTTTAAATAGAAACATTCAGCAATTGGTTATTATATATGAAACGCCAGTGTTTACGAGCAGTTATTTGAAGTTGTAAGAGGACGTAACATCTTGCACTCTGTCTATATACAGTAGAAAGCATACTGTGAGGTGTGGGCCAATACAGAGTTTGTCCATGTTGTGAGGTACTCAGGCACAGCACAGGGCGTAGATCATGTGTACTGTAAAGACACTGCATGTATGACGAATACTGTTTTTATTACTAATGTCTTTTTTAGGACCTGGAGATCCGTAAGGAGCGACGCATCATCCTGGACTGTGAACAAGACAAAGTCAAAGACATTATGGAGCAGGTTGATGACAATATTGTTTCTACAACTACTGCTGATATAAACGATATCCATCCAACATCCATCACCAGTAAAACCTATTCTACACTTTAGCATGCAGACTGATCCCTCCACATGCTATAGACCCATTACATTAACTGTATTTCCCTTTCTTCAAAACATAAAGTATAGCCCCGCAAAAGAATGTACTTTCGCATGGAATAAGAATACACTTCACTTCACTCAGACCAGTCTGATGAAATGCCAAAGTTGGTATGTTCTCAAGATAACATGCTTCTAGAGTCTCTGTGTCTCAGTGTTGGGGTGTGGTATAAAAATCTGTCTAAGGGCCAGATGGACTTGAATCGTCTCCCACTTGTAGAATTGAGCTGCAATTAACAGAGCCCATATATGACCATTCATTATGCATTCAGACAGCTTTCAATAAATTGGAGCCTGATACCTGAATACGAAAAGTAACACAGTTGCCAACAATGCAATACAGCTCTTCTCCCAAGAGTGGAAACCGTGGAATTACAGTACAGTTATGGCGGCTGGAGAACTGAGTCATCTAACAAGCCAGTTGGGCCAGACAATGTAGCTTAAACTAAGCGAACAGATGTATGACAACATGGCCTCATCAAATTTGTGGTGCCCATTGCTATGTCAGAACATAATTTATCATTAATAACGGACTTCCATGGGAATGCTCACCCAACCATAGTCACATCCAATCACTTTGATTGTTAAAGGTAAAAAAAGTCTTAGTTAATCAGGATGGATGGGTTTAAAACTACAGTAACAGTAGATTCAATTCAAATTCAATAAAATGTTTTTGTAGAGTTTGTTACTGACAACGATTGCACTCTTTTCTGCAGGTGATAACTATAGGAAGGCACGTGAAGGGATACCACTATATCATAGCCAACTTGGTGAGTCTCTGTCTATCACACTTACAGTAGGTGTGAGAACATGGACGAACAGCATGATGTTGATAAAAGGTACTTTGCTAGGCTAGTCAACAACTAAACGACAGAAGGGGGGGGCAGCAAAAGGTTTGTTTTTGCTCCCATACAAAGTAAAACCTGGTCATGAATGTCAGTATGAATTAACTTTGGCAAACATTTGCGCAAAATTGTAGATGCACGTCATCAATTGCAATGTTGTTTATTGTGTTCCAGGGTTTTTTAGATGGCGACCTCTCAAAAATCCAGTACGGAGGCGCAAATGTGTCTGGATTCCAGATAGTTGATTTTGATGATAATGTGGTGGCAAAATTTGAGCATCGATGGGAGGCTCTGGAGGAGAAGGAATATCCTGGAGCTGATACACGCATCAGAGTAAGACCGCTGTCAAAGAGTCAAAATTACAAGAGTAGTTAAATAGAGTAAAATTTTGTAGGTCTGACTTTTATTTGGCTACTTAACATGTCTTGAGGTGACAATGAACTTTGCTAATGTTCCTGTCTTTCAGTATACCTCAGCCCTCACCTACGATGCTGTCCACGTGATGACAGAGGCGTTTCGCTTTTTGCACAAACAGAGAATAGACATGAGCCGTCGTGGCAATAGTGGGGACTGTCTGGCCAATCCAGCAGTGCCCTGGGCACAGGGCGTGGAGATTGAACGGGCCCTCAAACAGGTAACTAAGTTTTAGAGTGATTTCAATAAGATGGATTGTGAAATTTTGGTGGTGTTTTTCACCTGATAACTCTGTCATGTCACTCTGGAGGAGAAATGAACTCATCCACACTTCATACGTCATACATTGTGTTTAGTATGTTAATGATTACAGCTATATCCAGCTTTGCTGGAACAGTGTGTTTAAGCGATCAGACATGGCAGCAGAAGATGGTCTGTCATGTATTATGCTAACCCAGACGCCAGGCTTTCTCCCACTCTAACTTTATCATTAACTTCTTTCTACACTAAAACTGCACATCATAACTTCAGTGATTCGAGTAGAGTTACTTCTCCAGACACTGAATCTGTAACCATAATCCTTTGTAGTCAATGTGCATTTCCTGTGTCTGAGTCCAAATCATGCCAAATTTCAGTGCATGTCCCATCACATTGATTGTCCTGCCGTTAGTACTGGGGTGCCAGCACCTGTGTTAAACCACCAGTGAAGCCCCTTTAGGGAAACATTTTAAAGTTCAGGGTAACAAGGCAAAGGTGTTTTAAGAAGGTGCCTTTTTCTCACCACTGCAGTAGGTGTCTGTGTGACAAGGGCATAAGCCCCTTTATTTTTTTTAGAATATTATATACTCGAACAAATACCCTTAACACTGCTAGAACTTAGATTGTGATTGGCTGCAGACAGGGGATGGTGTGTCATGCACCAGAGGAACAGAGACACAGGCTGGAGCCTAAATACAAGTTAAAGGACTGACAGCTCTCATTGTTGTTCTTACTTTAATTCTGATAGTGTGTGTGTGTGTGTGTGTGTGTGTGTGTGTGTGTGCGTGCGTATGTGTGTATGACACCTGTGTGTGGAGTGAAGCACTCTGGGAGATGAAGTACAGCCGTGGTGGCCATTTTAATGTGTGTGTGTGTGTGTGTCTGTGTGTGTTTGTTTGTGTGTGTGTTTGTGTGTGTTTAGTGTCAGGGCATGTGTCATCAAAAGTTTAAACATTTATCATTTCAAGACGGTTACACGTATCCAAAAATCCTTTAATAACTTTAGGTCGGGT
>OMLM01014353.1:14524-36264 GCA_900302695.1 Helostoma temminkii
ATGGTTTAACAGGGAACATTCAGTTTGACCAGTATGGGAAGAGAATCAACTACTCTGTGACAGTCATGGAGCTGAAGAACAATGGACCTGTTAAAGTAACTGCAGAATCTATTTGTTGGCACAAAAACATGGAATATCATATTATTGTTACTGTTGTGTTACTGATGTTACACAACTTATCTGTTTCTGCATGTGTGTGTTCTTAGATTGGATATTGGAATGAATTGGATAAGATGGTTGTCACAAAGTCAGACCTTTATCCTAATGACACCATGGGAATGGAAAACAAGACGGTCATCGTTACAACTATTCTGGTAATGACTCACAGTGGTAAGGTGCAGGCCTAGTAAAACAAACAGCAGTATAATGGACAGTGGAAGGTAGATGAATCTTTAAAGCCGCAAGGGCAAAGATGAAAGTTGTAATTAACCGTCAAGCCTTTGATAAAGTTAAACATTGTGTGTGTGTGTGTTTGTTCATGTAGGAAGCCCCATACGTGATGCTGAAGAAGAATGCCGAGCTGTTTCAAGACAATGACCGTTATGAAGGTATACTGTATGCTTGAATCAGCTTTTGGGTACTTGTCAGGTGTTTTGAGTGACAGTCACCTTTTTCAAGGCTCTTCATAAATAACACAACAGTAGTACTATCATCACCTAATGTCACATCATATACAGCTTCTTTAATTATACAGTTTTCATATCACAAACTGAGCTATATTAAAGAGTACTCAGTGATGCATGTGTGTTGGCTGCTGTAGACCTCTTCAAAGACATAGTGCTGTTTCAAAACTGAGTATTTACACTGAAGATCTAAATTTGGACTCACGTTTTTAAATGTAAAGTAGATTTGTAACTAATTGATTAGATTAGACATTGTTAATATTGTAAATGACTATTGTGGATGGAAACAGCTGTTTTTAAAGGAATACTTCCATGAATGTACAGAGGCCTGTTACATGTTTGCTAATACAGGTTTATTCATTTAAAAAGAGAACTGATCATTAGAAAACTCTGGCATGGATCTGTTCACAAAAAGCATTCCTATGTGTGTCCAAACTTTTGCCTGGTAAAGTACACTGCTGTCTTCTGAAGGAGTTTCCCTTGTGCTTCATATGGACTGCTGAGTCCTGCTCTAAGAAGCATTTGTGCCATGTACTCCTCACAGCGCTGAACTGCATATTGACAACGTTGTTCAGTGTGTTTTCTTTTCTTCTCACCTGCTGTATTATTGTTCCTGATGATTTTTATGTAGTTTGTGTTCTAGTAAAAACTAACATTGCTGTCTTCTTTGTGCACGTGTGTACCTATTTTTTGGCCTGGTGCTTTCCTGGACTCAAGGTTATTGCGTCGACCTGGCTGCAGAGATTGCGAAGCACTGTGCTATACGCTACCAGCTGAAGATTGTGGGAGATGGCAAATATGGAGCAAGAGATGCAGAAACCAAGATCTGGAATGGTATGGTTGGAGAGCTGGTGTATGGGGTAAGATTTAAAACACACTATAATTTTTAATAAAGATTCTGTTTTTCGCTTGTTCAAAGTAGCAGAGATGGTGAGGTTGAGTGAGGTTGCCCTGGTTGTCAGTTTTGGTGAAACCTGGGTATTCATTGGCTGAAGCCATGTCAGTAAAAGACTCTATTCCTGCTGTGCCCTGATATCAAATTTGGATTGGGTCTGGGTAACCCAGTTTATTTAAAATCTAACATAGCATAAATCAGGACAAGCCACCTGTGGCAGTTGAAGAATTTGCACTTTATCTCCCTGTGTCAAAAAATATAGAGCTCCAACTGGGCTTATCAGATTTCATTATATTTCATAGTGGTACCTGAACACACCCCTTCTAAGGCAGCTACCGGTTTTAACACAAGGCCTTAGGCTCAGGCGTTTAGCAACTGGAAAATTAGGGTGTTGAAGCTTGTAAATGCAGAGCGAAGTACTGAAAATCAAGAGGCTAGATTATGATGAGTTGTGATATAGTTAGGAAACAGCAGGATATTTTAGCAAGATGGTGAATGGAGCAGCTATGTAGAGAGAGATAAACAAGGTCAGCAACGGAAGGGGTGCATGATGAGTGACAGGTGTGCTGCGCAATGAGTGAGCAAAGTAGGAGCATGCAGGATGGATGTCACAGGGACTGTAATAGACAGCTGCACTGTGTTTCAGAAATAAGGAGAATAGGTGAGTCCATGAGCAAGTCAGTGAGTCACAGAGTTCAGACGTGTGTAATAACTAAGATGATGGAACACTGTATGTAGACAACTGACATGTAGACAAAAGGAAAGTGTTGGTGAGGTTTACTGGTGCGGACTGATTACGGTGACAGAGTGGGGCTTTCACATGCTAAAACAAAATTGTTGTTGAGCTTTCTTAAAATGAATGGAGCGCAGGCTGACTTCTCTATACCTGACAGACCACTGTCAACTAGTAGTGTGAGGACAGCCCTCTGAGAGTAGGAATTTATCATACCAGATAAAGTTACATAGATCTTCTTGTTTCCTTTTCCAGCAGCCAAACTAAATACAAACAAACAGTCCAACACTCTCACTCTGCCTTTGTCTCTCCCACAGAAAGCAGATATAGCAATTGCTCCCCTGACGATCACTCTTGTTCGAGAAGAGGTGATAGATTTCTCCAAACCCTTCATGTCTTTGGGAATCTCCATCATGATCAAAAAACCACAGAAATCCAAACCAGGAGTCTTCTCTTTTCTGGACCCACTGGCCTATGAAATCTGGATGTGCATTGTCTTTGCATATATAGGAGTTAGTGTTGTACTCTTTCTGGTAAGTGAGTCTGTTTATGTGTATAGACTAGTTTTGTTCCCACCAAAGTTCAAGTACTAAATTGTCACCATGGCTTCAGTTATTGCTCCTGTCTAATATGATGTTCATGCAAGAATGCTCAGCTTGAAATATGCTGACCGATTGTTAAAAATCATCCACATCTCAGTATGGCACACATAATTGAAGTTTACATCTTCTGTCACTTAGACATAAAAAGGTACTGTCTGTAAATTTTGTTAAAAAAGCAAAACAAAACTTAATTTAAGTTACAAGCTTTTTCAGAACTTTTACCAGTTATTAGTTTTTTATCTTTGTATGGAACAGTTTTCCTGTCAAGTGAGTCTATAAAGCAGGAGTGTGCATCACAAGTTCCATCACAATATGACCATATTAACATTCTCTAAGCTGATGTTTGCATTATTGGATTGTTGGCTATTTCTGTGTGTTGCAGCTGGTTATGGTGGAACTGCAAATGTCTTTGTATCAAATGTCTTTGTAAACATTTAATGCAAACAAGAATTAAAATCAATATATTCATCAGATATGAACTGGAACCCTGAACACATCTAGACATAGACATAGGCGTGGACTTTATCCACGATCCTCCCTAGTAAAAAGTCCAGAAGTGGAGTTTCAAATGAACCTGTACCTCCTACAGCTCCATGTTGTTGTTGTGAGTCAGCTCTACTGGTATTCTGCACATGCTGCTGCCACGTGATGTAGCATGTGTCGCAAATATAGAATTTAACTGAGTAGATCGGTCCATGTTGATTAGCCCCAGTATGTGATATTTGTTCTTTAGGCAACATCAGTGCTTAAAGCCAGCAGTGATATCAGATCAATGCATCCAGACCTGCTACATAACATTACAGAACAGTTTGGGCAGCTACAGTAAAGATGTAGTATTTTGGTCCTGAAACTGGTTTACTCATTAGAAGCTACAGTTTGTGATTCCATATATGTTGCAGGCTATTGAAAAAGAATTAGCATTAAGACACTAATTACTTCATGTGCAATAAGTCATTAAATTAAGTCATTAAAGTTATGTTGTTATTTGTTGATTAATAACATTTTCTCAGTTTTTGTTACATGTACAGATTTTATGGCTGCATTTTTAAACAAGTTTAGACAAGAGCCAACTGGTCTCCAGTATTCGTGCGCAAAATCTTACACAATTGCTTTAGAAATCGTGCATCACTGTGAGACTGCCTGTACTTATTTGACTTGTCAGTCAGCCCTTTAATGCTGCTTGTGCATTTAACTTTTGCTTACGCCAGCACAAACTCCAGCCTCTATCAATACTTTTCTGACAAAGTAAGACAGTGTGTCGTTACGTTAAGTACAGCACACATTCAAAGCAATAAATACAGTGTTACCTTGCAGGTATCCAGATTCAGCCCTTATGAGTGGACGTTAGAGGAGCCAGATGATGGAGCGCTGCCGCTAACTACTGAATCCACCAATGAGTTTGGGATCTTCAACTCCCTTTGGTTCTCTTTAGGTGCTTTTATGCGACAGGGTTGTGACATCTCTCCAAGGTTTGTATAGGTTGTGTAGGTTTGGCAGTTAAAACTTCAACTTTCACATTCCTTAAGTAGTATGAATGAATATTACTTAATATTAAAAAAATGTTTGGTTTCACACTTGCTGTTGACACTGTCAGAGATTTTCGCTCCTCATTCCTTCCTTGTTTGACCTGTAAATCTTTTACTATGGGCACTCCTCTTTATTGGAAATCTGTTGGCTATTGGACCATGCAGCTGATCTGAAACTGCACAGTTTTATATCAATCAAGACCAGTTTAAGTTTCTCTAGTGTGTCTCACATTGTTCTCCATGAAATGCATTTTAATTACGGCATCTATCTTCACTTCCGTTCAGTAACAAAATTTCATAGTATACCTTTGTCTGTTTGTCTGTGTTTGTTCATGCAGATCTCTGTCAGGTCGTATAGTGGGGGGTGTGTGGTGGTTTTTCACACTGATCATTATCTCCTCATACACTGCCAACCTGGCTGCCTTCTTGACTGTGGAGCGGATGGTTTCTCCCATCGAGAGTGCTGAAGACCTTGCTAAACAGACAGAGATAGCATATGGAACCCTGGACTCTGGGTCCACCAAGGAGTTCTTCAGGGTAAGGACTTCTTCAGGGTAACACAAATAGAACTGACTGCAGGTTAACCACTAACCCAACCTTCCATTTTTATTGACAGCAGGGCACATGTTGTGACATATGTGACACAAATTAAAGGCCAATCCAGATCCAGATCAGCTCCAGTGCTCCTAGTCATAGGCTCTCACAGAGGATGTGTTAACTGAATATTGTCCGTAATTTTGACAGATTGTAGCACTCAGGGCAGTCTATCCTAACTTTATTATTGTAATGTCTCCCTTCTTACCACAAGTGATTTAACTTTGATGAACACATTTTACAGCTTCTTGTGTATTCTAATGTGATAATGACTAATAACTAATATCTAAAAGTTCAACTGGCAGATGACATTTTTCTGAGCCTGTTTATCAAAATGAAAGACAATGAAAAAGTCAAACGCAACCTCTAAATTCTCAGTGTGACTTGGAGGAATGAAAAGTGGTTTCCAAAAAGTCTGTGCCCACATTCAGTTTCTGCAGTTTACACAGTTGTAGTATGTTATACGGAGGCCCCCAGTAAACAATAGGAGATGTCTTGTGTGAGATAATCAGACCAAAAATAATATTCAGAACAGATTTTCCAGCATGTCTGGTCTCCTGTTGTTCTGTGAGACCATTCTTTGCCAGCATCACATCCAAAAAGTATGAGTACCCCATTGTTCCCACTGAAGCATCAAGCTGGCATTTGAAGGTGCCAATTTTGACGATAAATTTAAAGGTTGTTTTGCAAAAGCTTCAGTTAGAGGAGTTAAAAATGCTGTTTTAGTCTGGATAGAGAGCTGAAATTGAGAGGGAAAAGATGTATGCATTCATTTAACCATTCCCCTTCATCCACCAGTGAGCTATATATGAACTTTTGGATTGGACTTAGTCAATACCTGAAAGGTAGTTGTAGCCTTTACAAATAGTCTCTATTGTGTTTCAGCAAGCCAACCCATCTACCGTTTTACAACCCTGTAAATGGGATTAATGAAATAACTCAATGTCCTAACTCATTTCTGGTTTCAATGAAAAGACTTCATTCACCATAATCAAATGGACTTCAGTTCTAAGCTAGAGTAGTTGTAGAAGGAATTCTCAGGGTTTGAAGGTGCATGGCCATATTTATTGTCTGTTGCTCCAAACCAGTTTTAGCTCTACATGTGCAAATGTAAACATTGGTGCTGCTATTGCAGGTGTAAGTAGCAAGTACATCTTATCCTTTTGTGTTGTCATTTACTTTTATAGTTCACATGTACTTGCTCGTTTAAAAATGTTCCAAATATCATATTTGTAAAAATTTTACAAAGTGACATCTTCATTAGGCCTCCGTAGGCTTCTCTAGGTTTAGTTGTTTACAAAAGTAAACGTAGTATACCTTGAAGTATCCTGTGTTTATAGGAATTACAGTGTACTTAAAGGTCCCCAAGTTGTACTAACTAAGTTGTAGTGTCTGTGTGTCTCTTTGTAGCGCTCTAAAATTGCCTTGTTTGACAAGATGTGGCAGTACATGAAATCCGCAGAGCCATCTGTGTTCGTCAAGAAAACGTCAGAGGGTGTCCTGCGTGTCAGAAAATCCAAAGGAAAGTACGCCTACTTGCTGGAGTCCACTATGAACGAGTACATCGAGCAGAGGAAACCCTGTGACACCATGAAAGTGGGTGGAAACCTGGACTCCAAAGGCTACGGCATCGCTACACCCAAAGGATCCCCATTAAGGTGGGTGGATCAGTATAACAATGCCAGCCAACCTGCACTGCCATGTACCATTCACACTACTAACCTGCTGCTTAGCATACTGTCTCTCTCCCCATTTACATAGCTCATTTTCCCACAATTGAAACAATTCAGCTGCTTTGTCCTTCAGCTTATGATGATGAGCGGTTCCCTCACCCACTTCTCTGAAATAATGATCAGAATACACTGGCTGACCACCCCCTACAGGTGACAGTTAGCCACTGTGTGAGCTTATGCATTCCCGCTTAGGAACCCACCATGGGGAGCGATGTAGTCTGGTCCCAAGCCTTAGTGCCAGTTGGATGTTGCAGTATGCAAGTGTGATGAATGGGACATGGCAGCTTACTCGTTGTTATAATAATCCACCTACCCTGATGACATCATCTCAGTGGTTTGTATTTCAACCATGGTTACCACCTCTGACCAATGGTTAGTGGTGGTTGCTGTGATGACTTGGAGACAGCTGCTTAAGTTTAACATTTCAGGTCTTAAAGAAATAGATCATCTCAGTATTCTACATGTGATGTGTTGGGTGTGAGTTACAGTTTCTTTTTGTTTTAGTGTAATTTAAAGGGATAGAATGATCAATGTGTCAGTTGTTCCCTACTTTCTCTAAACTACAACTGAATTCAGTGTCTATCTGGGGAGGAGAATTTGGTCCCAGCAGTTATGATGAGCTAGCTCTTTAAGACCTGGATCATAGTGTTGTTGATAGGTTTATGACATTTTTATGTGGGTGAGTGTCTGTGTGTATATGTATGTATATAAAGTATATGTGTTTGTCTACATACTGTATCTAACTATAGCTTCTCAGGAAGGTTCCAGTAAAGTAGGGATGTTCAGATACCCCTTTTTTACTTACAGTACATTTAAGTACTTGCTGCTACTGAGTACTGACACTTAAGTACTTAATATTGCAGATGCACCATTTTTATTACAAAAACTGCAATTACTGGAAAAGTGTAATAACATTGAACAGAGTAATCAGATGTTCACTTTCTGAATGTATACTGTAATACTGTAATACAATACTGTATTCATCATTGTAGGTTCCAAAAGTGTCTGGACAGCTTTGGAAAGTTGTTGGAGAATCAGGAACACATGTAGAAATCAACACCAGTCTATGATTCAAGTCTCAAATTAGTTCAAACAGAGACTGACATCCAACATAATACCCCATAATGCAATATTATCATTGCTTTCCCACTAGTGGCACAGTGTATCTTTACATGCAAATACATTTTAGTTGAATTTATGCACTGTTCTGTTTCCAGATAACTCATGTAGGCTAAGTATTGACATTAAAATCTACAATGTCAGAAAGTATTAACATATTGCTGGGTTTGCTGGCTTAAAAATATACAGTGAAATCATCTTTATACTTCTTAATTCATCTAATTAACTGCCCCCTAATATTGGTGGAAACATTTATTGAACAAATTAAAGTCATCATATTTCATATTTAACATGTTATTAATAAGTGACCCATAAACAGAAGCAGATGCTTGAATGATGCTATACCAGAGCTGTACTGCAGTCAGAAACATAAAGGCCATCATATTAACTCACACATGGTTTCAGTTTCAGTCCAGTGTTCTGGAATACAGAAACAACCTGTTACCTGCAGTTTAAGTCACACTTCGTCTTTATGTCTTAATGTTTGGATGTGTGATACGTGTGTGTTTATATGCTTTGAGCTGAATGTTAGTTACGGAGTTTGTTTCTCACTTTTGTGTCTTTTCAGCAGTCTACCACTGGCTTTATCGTCTTTCTATCTCTCCTGTCTCTCTCTGTCGGTCTCTTCTGAAAACTTTCTTTTGCAGAATGTTTTTAATGATGGTCGCATTTACCTGTGTTTCAGTTAAAGCTTCATCAAGTGATTTTTGAGCAAGGACAGTAAAAGTAAGGAAAGAAGTAAAATTCTCTAACATAATGGCTAAGTAAGTACAAGGTTGTCATTTTAAGCTGATCTTCTGTACTTCGTAACCAGAGCAGAAACCTCTGCTATGGGAAGGGCTGCTCGTGTTGGAATGGGCTTTTAGCAGCAAATAAATAGGCCCCTCATAGACAATCGATGCTAGACTGCTAATTGGATGCAAATTTGACATGTAAATGAGGTGCAACCAAAACAGGCACACAGGACAGGAGCTTGAAAAATGTATTTTTTATTCTATTGCATCCATAAGATGCAAGTGTAGGTCTCAACAAAACGTGAAAAATAGGTTCTGTTATATTTCACTAGTTTAACTGTTTTGTTGTGGACAAGCAGCATCCAGTCAGCTCAGCTGTCAGTACAGAGACGCTGTTTTTGGGTGTGGTAGTATTAACGCTGGAATGGAATGTCAGCAAGAGCAACTGAGATTAGGAAAGACAGAACCAAAGAAATGCAGCACTTTTACATACATTACCCAACTGTAATACCAGAAATATCACTTAATAGAGCTTTAAGTGTAACCCTGGGGTAAACCTACGATATGATTGCTGTTGCTGTACGATATCATGGTAGAACCAGAGACATTTGTTTTACAACATTTCTACAACTTTAAGTCAGAAACAATCTACTGGTTGAATTATTCATTGAATACCTTTAACCTTTCTCATGTCTCTGCTCCTAGCATGATCTTACTGTCCTTTAATGTTTATTCCATGTTTTCGATTTTGCAGTTGAAGTGGATGGTTATAATATCAATGGTGGGTTCAGTTCAGAAAAAACTAAAACTGCACACAACTTTTTGGCATATAAAAAGCATCATATTTATTATTATTATTGCATCAACTGTACAATTATACTGTATAGCAATGGCTACACAGTCCACAACAACTGAACAGTTGATATATGATTTTGCAACCAATCAAATCTGAATTGAACTGAACCCATCTTTTGGTTATTATTGACATTTCTACACCACATAATAGTGCATAATTACATAAATAACATATGCTTAAGTTACTGGGGCATAAGTTACCACACGCCATTAGCACCTATTTCACTGCCTCTTTGCCCTACATGCTACATCTTTACTATTTTGTAAAAGGCTCTTCCTCCTGGATTCAGGGATTCGTAAACATATGAAAAATCTGATGATTTCATGGTAAAGCTTAATAAGACAGCTTCCCAAGAATGAAGTTATAATAATTATTTGATGTCTAACATTATTCAAGCATTCTCAGGAATTGTGCTGTGTTCACATTGTGAGGAAATGTGAGATTAAGTAACCCAAAATTCATTTTCTAACTTTATTGAGTGTTTTATTATGGGGGAAACTGACCACTCTTGATTGCTTAGACTTAGGCTCTCTTTAAAGCCATGTTGACCAAGGTAGGGATTGTAATGTTGGCTTCTAGCACTGCATATGCCAAGAATGGCTCGAGATATCTATTTGTAAAATGTATGCTGTCACAAATCACAAATATCCTGTTCCTGCTACTTGTGGCATTGGCCGGGAATCCTGATAGGTAGAGCGTGAGGCTTTACACCTTTAAACTAAAAATATCCCTAAAAACTAACACTAAGGATATTACCTCTATGATACAGTAAGACTACCTACAGCTTTCCTTTACGAGGAGTTTCCAAGGATATAAAAAGGTGATCAGCTGTCTTGTATGCTGGTGTCCTGTTCAATGCAAATGAGCTCACATAGTGCATAATTTTAAGCCTTTTTCAGGTGGTGGGGGAATAGCTATAGGGGCTGAATCCACCATCTTTGTAGCTAAGTCTGGATAGAGCTGCAGATACATGTGCTAAGGCGCAAACTTCAAGCAATTGGAACAGATGGTAGATCCCACGAGTCACTTTCATGCTTACCCGTGGTTAAAGCTAATAGTATTTCAGTCTTAATGAAGGGAAACTTCATCTCCATCGGCTCAATCGACTCCTTCATTTTTGTCTGGCCACCAATGGGTTATTAGAATTTGTGTCTATCCCTGTTCCTTCATTCCTTTAACTCTGGCTCAAGTGAGAGAAGTTGAGCTGTGAGGCCTATGGCCTGAAGGTCTCATCTAAGCAGTCTGTTTCCAGCTGCCTAACTCTGCATTCTAGCACTTCCTGCCTCCCCCGTGCTGCTGCAGCTGCAACAGCAAAGCTAGCCCTAGGTACTTCAGGGAGGTGCAAGGGATGTTTTTCGAGGTGAGGAGAGGTCAAATACTTTGACTTTCTGCATCCATAATTGGATAATTCATAATCTGCTTCTTTAGCTTCTTTAGTCTCTTCTTTAAGATTTCTGCTTAGCATTTAGATAGCTGTGTTACAGCATTTATGTGCTGACTGTAATGTGTTTCAGTTATAGTGAAGGTGAGCCGATCAGCACTTAGTAATTGGGCCTTTGGCCAACTTAACTGTCCCATGGTACTCCCGGTTTGAGTAGTCTTGGATGGTCTTTAAAAGACTACATCAGTAAAATTACATTTCTTTCACCAAGATGGTAACTACTGGCAACAGTTCTGTTGATGGTAGAACCTCTTACCATCGTATACAGTAGGTTCCTAATTGTGTGCATATCTTTCCCCATGTTGACCGTGTTGAGGAGGTCAGAGGTAGCCCTGCATTGTCTCCTCTCAGCTTTACCTTCAATAGTCATCTTTGTTGATGTTGCACTTGTTGCAATGGACATACTCAGCAGAATTTGGGAACTACACTTGGTAAAAGGTCGACTTTTCAGCATGGTGACCGCAGCATGTTTTGCTGGTCAGAGATACATTGTACTAGGTTCATGGACAATTCCCATAGTGAAAACACAGAATGAAGTTAGAAAGTGAAGACTTTATTGGGTTGCTATTTTCCTGCTGGGCCCCAGGTCATCAACCTCTTAAAGGGTCAACTGAAATAGACGTGACACAGCTAGGGCTTTTCTTTTTAGACATACCACTCTGTGTGATTTTACAGTAGCTCTTCATTTACCTTTTACCTTTACTTTAACCATAACCCTGTTATTTTTTGTGATGCTTGACCTCAACTCAACCTTAGCCCCAGCTCTACCCAGTCATTTCATCTACAGCCATATAGTTTAAGTTTAACTTAGGTTTAACTTAGTTTTTTTGTTTTCAGTTGGCTTGTTCATAACTTGTCTGAGCATTTGACCACTATTTTTTATTGTCCTGTTGGACCGGGGCTTTTGGTGATGTCACCAGGCCTGAAGATCTCAATTACTTGTATCAGCTTAGCATAATAGCTGGTACAAACAATACTCACTGATAGCTAAAATGAACAATGACACATTTAGAATTATAGGCTATTGAACCCCAAACTATCTCTGTGGTTCAAATGATTCTGACTTGCAGTTGTATTTCCATTCTTTCCTCCATGGTTATTCAGCATGTGGAGCATAGCTGCTAGGATATGTCAAAGCTAATGCTTTCTAAAACTGAAGAGTTTGCTAGGAAAAAAGGAGCATTGCAGCTTTGTGTCTGTTTATGCCATTGATTAAGAGTTGATGCTGCTAACGTGCATACCATCAGGAGGAGTGACACTGACGACAACTGAACTGCTAACAGCCACTGTGTTCATGTAGAAATGCGGTGAACCTGGCGGTGTTAAAGTTGAACGAGCAGGGGCTGCTGGACAAACTGAAAAACAAGTGGTGGTATGACAAGGGAGAATGCGGCAGCGGAGGAGGGGAGAGCAAGGTTAATACACACACACACACACACACACACACACACACACACACACTAAAATACACAAACATGAAGGTAACGCTGGGTTATCACACAACAAATTCTCAAGTTCTGAAGAAGCAGTACAATTATAACACCACATGTGTATAGAAACACTATATACACAAAACTTTAACCAGTAGAACAAATCATTACTTATAGATGTTGCATGGATACTGGATTTAACGGTTGCTGACAATATCCACTAACATGTAGTGCTGTAATCTGTGCTGCTTCTTGTGTTGCCAATGTGTTGCACCCTGTTTGGTTGAGGTCAGAGTTAGGGCAGGCTTCAGGGGCAAGGGCAGGGTCAGGTGACCTCACACCAGATGGCAGCAACATTGCAAGAGCTGTTAATAAAGAGTTTGTGCAATATGGCCAAACTCTGTTTATTCATGGCTCTGGTCTGGAGGTATACTGCTACTGAAAAAGCAGAAAGGTTTATCATTGCAGCGCATCTCATTCTCTGTCTCAGTGGCCAAACAGAGGGGCCTTGTTAGCATTTAATTTTGTCTGTATCATTTTGTCAGTATCTTGAAATGAAAACTAATGTGACAAAACATTGTTAAGCCACACTTTATGCTGAATCATTCATGAACAATGAATGATTAAAATAACTAGCATGACTCAGCCCTGTCTTGGTTATCAGACCAGAGCGTGAGAACCGCTGCCCCACTAATAACATAAGATAACATTTATAATGATGTTATTTATGTTATTCCCATTGAAGAGTGCCAGTAAACCTTGCCGTATTGAAACTGAATGAGCAAGGGACCCTAGACAAGATGAAAAACAAGTGGTGGTACGATAAAGGAGAGTGTGGCTTCAAGGACTCTACCAATAAGGTTAGTTGTATATGTCTGTGAATCAATCAAACGCACTGTCTGTTTATTTAACACACACAGAAAGCTTGAATTATATGTATCACAAAAAGAAAGTGTAACTGCACTTCAAGATTAATGTCCTATATGTAAAACCACAATTAAACTCTAAATGTTATGCTAATAAGATAAAAAGCAAGTGGTCCTGGAAACAGAATGGAATGTCTTGCAGTTGAATCCACTGTGTATGAACTTTTTTCTTTTTACTTCTTGTCATTCAGTTACACTGTCTTAACACACCATCTAAAGTCTGTCTGTTTGTCTGTCTGTCTGTCTGAAATGTAATTTAAACAAAAGAAATGATGATGTGATGTGTAGTTAGAGGAGACAGTGAAAGGGATACCCATGTTTATAGGTTAAGGCTATGGATGAGTAATGAAACATTTTGACCTAAAAGAAAACATTTCAGTTGCCAGGATTCAACTTCCAGATATTCTTTCTTTTTTTCTTACACTTTTCAATCAAGGCTTCTATACAATCTTGAACAACCCACAGATTTTAGTAGGCAACATATTTATTACTGGATGAAGTGTGTGTAGTATAAGGATGACATTTAGATTTTGATCAATTTATTTATTCATCTGTTGGTGCCATTTACCTGTCTGGATGGCAAATACACTGCCTATAATAACATGCAATGACAGAAGTGAGAAGAAAAATTTCCTGATTCCTCATTTAGTGATAACTAGGAGAATGACTGTGGTTTGATAATCCTATTACGTTTATTATGGCATTATATATTAACACATTAAATTACTACATTGCAAAGAGGGGAGAAAGACACATATTCTAACAAGAATCTGGATACACGGGGTTAGGGTTAGGGTTAGTTCCATAAGTGTTTGGACTGTTTATCATTTTGGCTCTGTTTGCACTGTAAACAATCAAGGTGTGTTAGCCCATGTCAAATAATTGTGTTAATGCTAATTGGGACAACACATGGTCAAAATCAAGTTGGAACAATTGTAGCTGGAACCAGGAATGCACAATAGAATTCTTACAAGAAGGTGTGGGATGAGGATAAAGTGTGCAGGACAGCTGAAGAAATACTTCTAGCTGAAGAGTACGGGTCAGATTTAAGGCAGAGAAGCTTGATGGCAAGCTGCAATTGAGCCTTGGAGGAAACCGTTAAGAGAAAACTACTACGCATCATCCCTTCACCCTCTAGTTCTCCTGCAGATGACAACTGGCTTCTACTTATGGTCCTTCCTCCCAGTAACACCTCTGCCATTTCCACTGCTGCTTCTACAGAGTTTATCTATGATTACTCTCCTTTGTCCAAATATGACACAATGATCACCCCCTCTATCACCAATATACACCCCACAGACATCTCTACCACCTCCACCATCTGATCCAGCCTCCCCAACACAACATACATGCACCATCACCACGGAACCAGTGAGAACGGAACTGTCTATACTCAAGACAAACAAAGCAAAGGGACCTGATGACATCAGCCCTAGAATAGTGTGTGCTAGACAGCTTGCAGTGCTTTTTCAGCCTCTTTAACCTCTGAGGCTGAGAAAAGTACATACATTATGGAAGACTTCCTGTCTTACACCGTTGCAAAAAAAAGCAATCCAAGTACTCTTAATTACTTTAGACCTGTGGCGTTAACATCGCATGTCATGAAGACGAGGGACCCCCTTTAATTGCATACCAGGCACACATTGGAGTAGAGGATGCCATCGTTTTCCTATTGCACAGAGTACACTCCCACCCAGAGAGGCAGTGCAGCACTGTGAGAGTCATGTTTCTTTGTCTTCAACACCAGCCCCATCACACTGTGGAGTGGATCACAGACTACCTCACTGTGTGTGAGTGATGAGCTGCATAAGTGCACCTCAAGGAACTGTACTGGCACTATTGATGTTTTTACTCTACACCTCAGATTTCTGCTACAACTCAGGAACCTGCCACCTACAAAAGTTATCTGATGATGACTGAGGAGTCAGAAAACTTCTCAGTCGACAGTATCAGTATCAGTATCAGTATCTGCAGCATCAGTAATGATAACAATGAGGAGTACAGACACCTGATAGAGAGCTTTGTTGAGAGGTGCAGCAACTGCTTAAAGCTCAACATCAGTAAAACCAAAGAACTGGTGGTGGACTTTAGAAAAAACAGGAAGACCCCAGTCCCACTCACCATCCTGGAATACGATGTAGAGATAGTGGAGTCATACAAATATCTTGGAGTCTACATCAACAAGAAACTAGACTGATTAAACAACACAGATGCTCTATACAAGACAGAGCAGACGGTGCTTCCTCAGGAGACTTTGTTCCTTTCACAAGCGCAACAAACTACTGAAAAAGTTCTATCAGTCTATAGTAATGAGTGCTCTGTTCTTTGATGTTGTGTGTTGGGGAGGTGGCATCAAGGCTGGTGAAGGCAACAAACAAGCTGATCAATTAAAATCCTGGACAGTCTGTCTTAACCACTTTATGATGAACTGTGGCAGATGGGAAGCTCATTCAGCCACAGACTGAGTCCACAAAAAAGCAAGACAAAACTCTTCAGCCCATCTTTTGTGCCCACTGCCATCAGACTGTACATCAAGATGTGTACACCATCTCATTAATAATTCACTTATTCAGTTTTCATAGATTTTTTTTACTTCTCTCTCATGTTGCTGTAACAAGTGAATTTCCCTGTTGGAGATGATTACAGTATTATCCTCTCTTTAACCCAGTGAAATTAATGGGTTAAAAAAAGCAGCTATTATCTGATTTTACTTTTCAGTAGGAAAAAATGGTTGCATGATTGCATTTACTCTCTAACATTTTCTGGGACAATACAGAAAGTTTTTCTAATAAATTAATTTAACATGGTATTGACAAAGAAATCACTTAACTGTAGCGAATGGTGGAACAACTGAAGCTCTATTCATTATGATGTCTCCTTTAATTTTGATAATAATTACATTTTTTTTAGTATACTTTACTTGGCCTTATAATTGTGATAGCTGCTTTGATTACATGCTCAACTCTTTTATTCACAATAGAACACAGAAAACACATCGAATGTTTCAACAGAGACAATGTACAATTTAAAGAAAATAAATATTGTAATTCTGGAATTGATGGCAGCAACATGTCTCAAAAAAGGCTGGAATAGATAATGCTACTGAGCTGGAAGAACATTTTGCAGCTAGTTAGGTTAATTGGCATGTCAGCAAAATGATTGGCTATAAAAAAAAGAGCATCTTAGAGAGTCAGAGTCTCTCAGAAGTAAAAGTGGGCAGAGGGCTGCATCTACAAATTGTCAAACAGACAATCAGAATAATGTTCCTCAAGGTAAAAATAACTTACAATTCATATTAATATCAAAACATTTAGAGAATCTGGAGAAATCTCTGTGTGTAAGGGACAAGGCTAATACATAATATTTGATACCCATGATCTTCAGACAACACTGCATTAAAAACAGGTATCATTCTGTGATGGACTTCACTGCCTGCCACTACAGTTCGCCATGACATCAAAAAATGCTAGTTAAAACTCTATTATGCAAAATGCTATCATCTTCTCTCTTCTCTGGGTCAAAACTCATTCACTCAAAATGTCTTGTGACATATATATATTTTATATATTCTATTTTAAATGAAATATGAGAATTTATGAGAATTGCAAATTATTGTATTATATTTTTATAGAGATTTTACAGTGTACAACATTTTTGGAATTGGGTTTGTAAGTTACATTTTTCCATCACCATCAGCACATGAACCATGTAAGAATAACAACCAGTTTTCACAAGCTCACAAGCTGAGCGTATATATGAGTGTATGCATATATATATATACATACACTCAGTGGCCACTTTATTAGGTACACCTGTAAAATCCAGCTCTGCTGTGATTTCTACTTTCAAACTAAAGTTTTAAGTTAGAACTGTCTGAAAGGTTATAATTCTACTATATGTTTATTATTGAAGTCATAGTGGGTGGTAGAATGTTACTGCAGTGTATTATATTAGGAGGAGGTCATAATGTTTGACCGCCCTAAAAGTGGCCAGAGAGTGTATATTTATAAATATCAAGAGAGACAGGGACAGAGAATGTGTGTGACTGTGCTGCCCTCATGTACAGTAGGCCTCTCATATATTTTTGATGAGATAACAGTTTACAGACATGTTAGGTGAGTCTTAGTCTGTCAGTAATGGATAAAATCCTTTACTGGTAGTGTGTCAGTGCTGTAATACACCATACTAACCCAGCTTTTCTGTTGTTGGCTGTCCCCTTTTTTCCCTTGTGCGTGTCTGTGTACCAGGAAAAGACCAGTGCTCTTTCTCTTAGTAATGTAGCAGGAGTCTTCTACATTCTGGTTGGCGGACTGGGTCTAGCCATGATGGTTGCCCTGGTAGAATTCTGCTACAAGAGCCGTGCTGAGGCCAAAAAAATGAAGGTATGTCTTTGAGGAGAGTCTTTTCAATTAATTGCTGACTTTCTGTTCTGGATATAATTAGTATTCAGTATACATCTTTATAGATACAGTGTAAGTTACATCAAAGAGAGGGCTGGTAAAGTGGGGTAGCTAATAATAACAGTCAAATATCACAGTTATTGTAGGAATATTAAAAACTGCTATACTGACTGTCAATGACGTTGAAATTCTATTAAGTTCATAGCTAGTTTTAAAATTTTATTTTATTTTTTGTAAAACTGCCAAACGTGCAAATGGTCAAAGTTTATGCAAAGGGTTTAGAGCCTGCAATTATTTTTTTATAAAAAAAATTATATAAGAGAAAATGCATATTGTTTCATACCAAACTATTTACTTTATATCTGCATGTTACCTACATGAGTAATGTGTAATCCACCATCATTCCGTCTTCTTCTTTGTTTTCTTCACCTTCATCATCTTCTTTATTTATTCAGGAGGTCTTTGGACACAGGTCTCTTAAGAATAATTACATACATACCCGCTGTATTTCTACTACATATACAGTACTTGTATACATACAGCATATCTGTACTTGTTCACTCAAACAACCACTATGCACACAAATTAATATTTGATTATTTGATTTGTTTGAAGCTTTGAAAAATGTTTTACCCAAATCCTCGGTCACTTCTAACTACTTGGCTTGGAGTGGCAGGCTTACTGCATAAACTCTGGAGCCGGTCAGTTGTTGACACTTCAATGATCACCTTTAAGTTGTTGTTCCACCTGACTGTTGTAACATAGTGTGAGATTGTAAAGTCACCTGGGGAGTGATGAAGAAACTGCAGTGTAATTGTGTGGTAAATGATGTCTTAATGTAATGTGCCTGAGGACTAAGTCCTCAATTATGCTCAATTAAGTCCTGTGTTTAGTTTATTCCCTAGAAGGCCTTTTCCACTTTACATTACATCATTATGAATATCACATTGGTGCCTGAAATATTTTAAACTGCCACTAGATGTTGCCAGTGTCCCACATCTTGCACTCATACTATGACAGAAAGTAGTAGGTCGCTCACTGAACCATAACTGTTGCATGATGAGGCTTGATAACTCGGTATTCAGTGTTTTACAGGGTAAATCACATTAGTATATCAATATCAAAAAGAATAATAAAAATTGAATTATAATTATCACTGGGACCTGTGTTGGAGCCACTGGTAGAGTTTTCAGATGAAAAACAATACAGTTCAGAAGGATGGACATTTTAGGAATATAGCAATGTCACTCTAAATAGAAAGACTGAGAAATTTTCATGGGGTCATGCCTAGGAGCTGGTGGGCACGTGGTAGCCAGGTATACGTACATGGACAAATGTGTCTAAAGACACTTTGACACACGGCTAGGATTTGAACCATGGTCACCCCGTATAAGGTTGTTGTCAGAAGTGTGATTCAAACCCACACCTCCGGGGAGACTGCGACCTAAACGCAGCGCCTTAGATTGTTTAGCCATCCTGACTTATCTGACGCAAGTTGAAGTTGACAACAGTAACAGTTACCATCATCATTTATTTCAGATGTATTAGTACTCAGACTTTACTTTTAAAAAGTATTTTAAATAATAAAACTCTTCAGTTCTTTCCAGAGGTTTGATTTAGATCATCCCTCATAAAAGGTCACTTCAATATAGTTCAGTGTTTACTTCTTAGCCATTCTTGATGTTTTTAGCTGTGTGGTATATTTCCCTGCAGTAGGACTCAGGACCTACCAGTGACACAGAAAGTTACATGGAGGTGTGCAGCTTCAAGGCCCTCAGTGTCAGACACAGCAGAGCAGATGCAAAACATACATGAGCATCCACCATGTTTCACAGTAGTAGTTTTCTAGTTTTTTTGTTTTTTTTTTCTTTGAAAGATTAATATTTTGTTAATAAAGCTGTCGTGATTTGCCAGAAAGCTTTTGTGTCACAGGTCCAAAGGACATTCTCCCAAAAGCATTGGCTTGTCAGTATCCACTTAGCATGTTCCAGTCTTTCTTTTTCACTTCATGTTTTTCCTTCAACGGTAGAGTTTCAGTGGAGCTGATGTACTTGACCTTGGACTTCATCTTGTATCTCTTTGGAAGTTATCATTGACTCGATGTCCACTATTCGCACTATTCTTCTGTACAGTTTGGTTTTCCTCTTACAGCTATGTCCAATGACTTTGGCTTAAGTTCCATGGACATTAAATTTAATATTTGCAACAATAGTAACAGAGACATCTTTGCTTTCTCTGGTCCATGTTAAGTGTGGTGCTTATAGTGATACCAAACAACAGAGTGACTTCTCTTAACCATTTATATAGACTGAATAACAAAATTGAATGGTTAAAATATCATTATAATACAGTTATTGATAATCTTTTTTAGGTAGTGCTAACAAATCTGTCCAGGAACACAGATTCAGCAATTATGTATCTCTTTTCAAACTTTCTTTGCTTTACTTCATAACATACCAAAGTCTTGCAGGTATACTGTACATGAAACAACTGGTTTTCAGTTGCATGGGGCCAAGTCAGGCTCAACACAGTTACAAGTTACAGAGGCTGATGCCATTTGTGTCTGCGGATGCAAAGCTAAACAAAAGGGATTCAGTCTCAATCAGGTTGCAGACTTCAGGCTGCAGGAAGTAATTTAAAATGATAGCTGCACTTTCTCTATAAAACACTCTGCTATTGCATCAGTTGTCTTTCTGTTTGCAGTCTGTATGTAACTATGTATTTTTAAACTTTTTTTTCTTTAACTAGATTTTACCTTAATTTTATTGTAAAAGGTCATTTTATTTATCTCTGTCTTTGCTGTTGGCACTATTCAGTTAGTTATTGACCTTTGAATCACTAACAGTCACACAGCAAAGAGTCTTTATGTTCCATCAGCGTAATCGGTGTAGTAATAACCGTGACTCTATTTTTGTCATAAAGGTGGCAGCCAACACCTTGTCATCACCCCAGCACACAGGGAACTACACACACACTCTGTCTTCTCCTCAACATGCTCCCAACTTCAACCTGCTGTCCCCCAGCCACCAGCCAAACTACGCCACCTATAAAGAGGGCTACAACGTTTACGGCATTGAGAGCGTCAAGATCTAACACGGGTAGGAGAGTGATGATTGATGGCTACAACTTCCCTTACTGAACCTCACGGTCATAAACAATTTTTGGATGATAAACCTTCAATTGGCATTAATTCATAATATCAATGATAACTTATGCGACGGCTGCATTCACATTCATTTGTATAATAACCTTCATGCTGGCTGCTCTGTACCCACTTTTATTTCAAAAAAAGGGAAAAATAGTTTAGGTAGGATTTAAACAAACAACACATAAGTCTACCAGTGTCAGCATTTGTGGAACCAGATGAATAAAATGACAGACCTGTAAGTGCAGGTCCTGTTTGTAATCTGTTTTTATTAATGTTGGTATTACGTGCAATACCAATCAATGGTGTAACCTGTTCTGTAAATAAGTACATAAATGTCACACCATTGTTTACATCAATATGAAATACTGTCCAGCTACACTGAATCTGCTTATTACCACCACAGTAATGAGACAAAAATTTCCACTTCTGCTGGCAGAGCCACAGTAAGGGGGTGATTTACTGTACATTCAGGGCATGATGTGAATGCAGCAGTTGTTCTTGGTAAAGAATGGTAACATGAAGCGTAGATTAACACTATATGTATCTGTTCAAAACTGTTTATGTCAGTGATACTCCTTTCCTTTATTCACTCATTCCCCACCAGCTTGCTTACTTCTATCTCCTTTCTCTCACCTGTTCTAACCTTTTCTCTTTACCCCTCCTATTATCCCTGCAGCACTTATTACCCAAACACCCCCCACCCCCACCCTTTGATTTCAAATTAACCTCCACGTTTTCCTTTTTTCCCTTCACTTCACTTTCCTTTACTTCCCTTCTTACTTTATAGCCAATCATCCTCTTGAATATCCTGACTCATTGGCCAGTCACTCCCATCCGTCTTAATGCGAGCTTCTCTTTAGGCAGCCCCATGCTTTCATTTATAAGATGGAATGGTTTGGACTGGTAGCATCATCAGAGACTCGACACTGGTTGTAACACAACTGTTCTCTTTCAGTCGAACATATACAGTATAGAAAATG
>OMLM01014354.1:0-10167 GCA_900302695.1 Helostoma temminkii
ATTATATATAAATTGTGGTGCCAATACAACTGAACAAAATCTGTATCAAACCATACACAGAGGGGAGCTTTGACAGGCTCTAAATCAAATTAAGGGGCCATCTGGTGCTCTCCTATTAATTTCTATACCCTGTTACTAGTATTTGTTTAGGTTTAATCAGATAGCGTCGAACTCATATTAAAGCCAGATCAATTAAGCCTATCGAAAACATCTCTCTATGTTGTGCTCAGTGAAAGTGACAGAACAAACAAGCCATATTCTCCTATTCAACAGTAGGGCAGTTTTATTGTGTTTCAATCCTTTTATTTGTTCTCTTGAGGTTTCTGCTCTGTGAGCCATAGAGAAACACAAATGACGGGAGAATCAAAGGACTTTTTCAGAAATGTGCAGGGCAATGGCACAGCCGAGGAAGAACTAATTAACCATTTTTTCTGTGCTCCTGACACCATAAAGATAAAAGCGATTGTGCTGACTTCTCAGCCGTCGCTTTCACCAAGCAGACTTTGTCAACACATTTTAATTACTCCTTCGCTGGTCACATGAGGGCTTGTTTATTGATGTTTGCCATTTCATATGTCTTTGATTCTATTTTTCTTTCTGTGCAACTTGCCAGTTGTGCCCTGCAGTGGCAAACAACTAATGAGTTTTGTTCGTGGCTGGTGCTTTTTCCAACAACCCCGTCGCTGCCACGAAGTCCACAAAGCCCCTCTCTCTTTCTCTCAGTTCACATAATGTGCTCTTCAGGAGCCCCTAAAACTGTGCTCCACAATCTACACCGAGGTGATCTTCTCAGTCTGTGCCTCTTCCCAGCTGAGACTGTAATTAACTTGCACTGATTGAGCCATCAAGCCCACTCGACGTGTGCTCCTGCTCATTTGAATCCCACAGATGACTCTACGTGAAATACAAGACATACTGCTGTTTGGTTGATGACGACTGAGTTGTTTTCTTCTTCCTTTCAACTAATATTGTGCCTCTATTTCAGACGTTGGGACTTCTATCTCAACACATTTGAATTCAACCGATGGTGAATGAAAACAATGCATCAAGAGATGGATAAAAGCTCAGTCACACAGGCATACACTTATTGTTTAATCTGAAGAGCTTTATTAGTAATGATTCAGAGTTATCTCTCTAAAGCCTCATAGGCCCCGGCTCAGTGTGAGGCATAGCGCTTCATCACCATGGAGGCCTCCCTGTTGGACGAAATTATTAGAGCTTAAAAAACACTCTTCAAAGGCCTTTGCAACTCACTCCTACAACCCAAAAGAGCTAATTTACAGCCATGTGATTTGTTGAGGGTCAGATGGGGATTGTAGGAATTGTTTCTGGGCCAGTAATGTAGAAAATAAGCTGCATTTATTTCCCTACAGGGACTCAACTATGGCTCATTTATCTTATCAATTTGAGTTAGGAAGTTTAGATGCACTTTAGTTCAGATGCGCTTAACCAAATAGGAGAGACACTGCTTTGGAAAAGGGGATTATTACGACTGTCAGAGATGTCAACTTTGTTTTATTTAGACATTTGAAATGACATCAGGTCTTGCAGAATGGAGAAGCCAAAATAAAAATAAAATACAAAGTAATAATAATAATAATTAATAAGATTGAAGATTAAAAAATTGATTCATTTCAGAGGGAAATTGTTTTGCCTTTAGGATTAAATCAAGCTTTTTGAATCTTAATTAGACACAGTTTTGTTTTGGTTTTTTGCCATTTTTATCCATTATAATAATAATTATAATGTCATCATTAAAGCTGTGTTTGGTGAACATAGTGGACAGTCTGTCAGATCAGGTTGCTTAAAGTTTGACTGGTGATGTACACTGTTTTATTAGTAATATTTTATCATATGATAATACAATTATGATTTAATGCATGTTGTAATTCATTAACTATTGATGTTGAATTTTATAAATTAATGATTAACAACCTACCTATTAAGGAAACTAATTAGAATTCACAACATTTAATATGCTTACTTTAATGCCATTATAAATCATAGGTTATGCATTTATGTTAAAGAAAGACCAGATCAAAGTTTTATCCAAAGGGAAGCAAACGTAACGAAGTCGTCAAAAATGCCTATTCAATTCGGATTACAATGAATTTAGAATTTTAAAGAATACATACAGTTTGCACAGCAGTGATTTTTAGACCGTCGCTTTGCCTGCAAACCTAACAATGGCAACAACATGATCATCATCAATAACTCATGTGTTGTTATGATTATACATAATAAATACTTTGGCTGTTGCATGAATAAATTAATGTAGTGTTCCTACACTATGGTATGCATGAGATACTGTTTACTTTTGATAGTATTACATGCATGAATTCATAATTTTTCCTGCCCGGAGATCATTTTTATCATACCCTTCCATAAAGTATTTGTAGATGCAATTTATATCAATTAAACACTGTACAAAACACTTCCCTGCATAATACACAGCCTCCAAACATCTTTCAATACCAGATTTAAAAAAATTATCACTTTCATGAAGCTAGGTTTTATAGGTGCAGCTAACAAATGGTGTATACAACTCTGCTAAATATCTGAGCCAACAAATGCAAGAAATACCAAAAAAGGTTTTCTACTTGAACATCAATTACACCAATTAAGTATAAAAAAAAATGGAATAACTTGATTGCAAAATATCCTTTCATTTAATCCACGTGTTTATGCACAGGCATTACCGTCACACAACGCACTACACTGTGGCACAGGTTGCAAAATAAACAGAGGAAAATAGCGAGGGTTGAAAAGAAGAGAAAAAACTCTGGAATCACGTAAAAAAAACAAAAAACTATGCATTTATTATTAAACTACCTCGATAGCACCTGTCAGAACTTCAGGACCTCAGCAGAAGGTTTCCAGATCACACAGTGGTAATTAACTACAAGGTTGGCATTTCATGTGAAGTATATGTATCCTCATGTTGCTTCTGTAAAAGCTCTTAGAAGAAAAACATTATTGGGTTGGCATTCCTCAACTTACCTGTAGACATTATGTCTAAATATAATATAGCCTTAATATATATATATTTGTATCATGTATGGTCAAGGGGGAAAATGGACTGAATGCTGGTGGATGTAAGACAGGATGAAAATGGAAACAGACTATCAATAAAATAGGCCGTTATTAGCTAGTACATTGATAACAAAGAATGTAGGGAGGCAACTACATTCAAATGCCACAAAGCCTCCAAGAACACAGCAGAGGCTGATGTTATGCCTGAACTGTAGTTAGGTTGTCCAACTCTAACACATTATTTATTAATTAATGTTAGTTATTTCCAATATATTTCTATATGTATGTATATATGTATATGTATATGTATTTCCAATTTAAAAAAAGGTTTTCTTAAAAGCCCAGAATGTAAAATGATTCCAAAATGCACTAAATTTCACAGATAATATTGTCTGTAACTTAAGCAATGCATATATAGGAAGCGACATGTTGGTAGAGCAGTTGTCTGTCAAACTGAGGGTAAGCGGATTGAATCCCGGCTCCACCTGGCTACATGCAGAGGTGTCCTTGGACAAGACACCAAAACCCTGTAGTAGCTCTATGTAAAGCTGTCCAAAAAACTATTTCCCTAAGGGGATCAATAAAGTATCTATTATTATTGTAGATTTTAAAAGAAAACTAATTAGCTGTTAATTTTAAGAGACGTCTCTTTTTTGTATATGTATTTGTATATTCTGTACTTTAATAAAATACAATTATTACCTTGATAATCCATTATATGTTTGAGTCTATTTTAAGGAAACAATGTGTAACAATGTGAACACGACCACAGCGATAACGATATAGCTTGAACAAAATGAGACGTCTTGTGCCCTCACTTTTAGAAACACTCCTGTCACTGAAAAACCAGGGAAAACAACTCAGAAACATCTCACAGCTAAATCGAAATGACACATCTGATAAAAACTATGCTCACAAAGCTGTTCCTCCAAGTTAAGGTCAGCCACATTCATCAAACTATATTTCTTCTCAAGGTGGTCTCGTGAAGTTAATAGGAGTAGGTATAGGTAACGTGTTTCCATAATGCATTTAATACACATGCTTCACTGTCATTAGTTGGAGATATAAGAGAAGAAGCTTAACATTCTAGGCATTATTTGGGAAACGGCCTGGAATCAAATTAGGAGAGACAGCAGTGAAATGAATCCCGGTTGGTCTCTCGCTCCAGCTAATCAGATAACAACAAAAGCCAGCAGAGCGTGGGGGAATCTGTCAGCGGGAAGTTATGGTCTTGAAACTCCTGTAGAGAAGCAAGGAGATGAAGCGAGTCCACAGCAAATGTATTTGACTGGGGATGAAAGAGTGCCAGAGTTTCCTTCGAGGACCATGTATCTAATTGCTTTTGTTATGGATGCACCAGCAGGTGTCAGCAAAGCAAATGCTAACTAGGACACACACCAAACCACCCCTTATATGAATTATTCACTGGCCTTATGATTCACTGGAAGTAAAGTAAAAGACTTGGTGCAGCCCATCAATGACAGAGATTCATAAGCACGATGAGCTCTGTCTTCTCACCTACAGCTCTTTCACAGTCAGTTTGGCACAAAAACACACAGACATGCAGCTGGAGATGATAATGTTATTTGCATTTTCCTCAAGCTGAGAGATCTGATGTTTCAGTGTCTTATCTGTTCCACAAAAAAAAAAGATCAAATGACAAATTTGACCATATGAAAATGACTCACTGCCTCTGAGATATGCAACATCAACTAACACTGCCTTTGAAATTTGTCTCAGAGGGAAGAGCACTACAACTCTCAAATGTTTGCATATAACATGAATACAACTTTCCATCTCTGGTAGTGTAT
This sequence comes from Helostoma temminkii, assembly GCA_900302695.1. Classification (NCBI taxonomy): domain Eukaryota; kingdom Metazoa; phylum Chordata; class Actinopteri; order Anabantiformes; family Helostomatidae; genus Helostoma; species Helostoma temminkii. The sequence goes on from OMLM01014354.1 coordinate 4,845, forward strand.
AATAAAGATGTTAAATAATGAGATGTTAATGTTCAGGGAAAGTGATATAGACCATATGTTGTATAAATAGTTGAATATGTAGTGACAACACTGACTCAAGACACCTGACTCAAGCTTTAAATGGAGCCGACAGGCTGAAATCCATATTTACCGATATGGCTCATTAACTTCAGAGAAAGTGCTTTCCCACATGCTCGGCTTTAACAAATATGACTGGATTATGAATAGTCAATACTCAATGGGCCAAAAAAATAACCGGGCAAACATTTTGATATTTATTTATATGTTTCTGACATTTTTAATCAGAAATTTCAACCACTTTTTCAGTTTCAGCTGAATAATGTTCCAAATACGGCTGAGCCATGTTTTATTATACATATGTTTTGCTACATTGCTGAAGATATACATAAGCTGTGTGATGACGTGTTTGCATAGTCACAGCAGCATTGGAGGTGGTGCTCACATGTTGGACGATAATAAATTGATGTGGAAACATCCACATAAGCTTTGTCATAAACTAGTACAAACAAAGTTTGGAAATGTCAGTCGTTACACCACCACAGTCACAAACACAACCAACATGAGGACATGATGGCAGATGTTACAGCAACAATAGCAACAATGGCTACAGTGTTATGGTTTTCTTTATGTTCAGTAATTACTGGAGCAAGCTAACAGGGGCCAAACTTGAAGCCAGTCTGTTCTGATAATGAGGAGGGAGGCAGAAGAATGGCTACAAATCTAGATATTAAATGCAGTGAAAGAAATGTTTCACCCATTTTCTATTTTTTAGCCATTTGGTTTAGTATTTAAGCATTCGATGGCAGCCAATCACCGATTGTGACCATTGTGTATGCAGCTTGTGGCCAAAAAAATACTGTTCAATGGTTATATACGGTATATTAATATATTAATATTCTGTAAAATTGTAATAGAGTTAGACAACATGGACGAGACATCACTTAGGGGGTAGGATTAACCATCTCGGATTTTTCAAAACTCCATTTGCTGATAATGATCATATTATCTGCAAACAAATTAACCTTGTGGTGAGAATGCTTTCTACAACTGCTGTTTCCTCATATTTTTAAACTGTTACAGAGATTTAAAACTTGAATTTGTGGACTTTCTGCCATTTTGTGTAGCTGAAGAAATGTGTATTTGGAAAAGCTGTGTCCAAAACACTTTTTGTTGTAAAATATTTGGTAATTAGAGATGAATGATTCTCTGGTACATTATTTCCAGAACAGCACGACTCATGGGAACAGACATTTTGTGTCTGTGGGTAGGAATTCATTATGTTTTTGTGTCTGAGAGCTGGCAGTTCACTGGGAACTTGCACTGATGTGAACTATGAAAGGAAGATGGAAAATAAATTCTCTTAGACTAACTTCTAAAATCCATTTAGTGTAACCAAGCTTGGAAAAAGGCTTTAGAACTGGTTTGTGGAGCATGAGCCAAAATTAATAAATTGTTCAGTTCACTAGACTGCACAATGCACTGACAAATATTTCAGCTTCTGTGTTGGCTAATATAAGTACTAGACAGGTTTGAAAAACATGCATCAATGACTTTGTACTACGTCATATTGTATGTGGCAGCACTAGAGCATAATGACTCTTCAATGCCACCTGACAAAAAGTGGCATTTCACAAGTTAATACCTGGGGATACCTACAGCCATCAAAGCTGTAAACTAATTCATAGTTGCTGTGAATGCAGAAAGTGGTAAATTATAGATTGCCTGTCATATAGATTGAGGCTGGAGGACATTTCAGACAGATTGGTCGTCTCTCGCGTAGTTTCAGGTTTATTTGCATGTCCATATGTCCTCAGTGCTGCTTTTAGCCAACGGCTGTCGGTGTCATGTCACTTAAATCCCTCACTCTCTTAATTTCACGGCACTTTCTGTTTTCCAGTCACGCCTATCAGCGCCATCTCGCTTTGGTTGTTTTTCAAATTTTCAATCCGTCCGCTTCACTCTCATAACCCCTCCTCTTAATCTAGGGATAAATTCCTGAAATTAAGACCAATATGACATGCAAATGCAAATAGCCATATAAATATGTAAGTTATAAATCATTGGGGATTACAGATTTTGGTTCACCTTTTGAATAAATCTGTCTTTCTTCCCTGCCTCCTTTCTTCCTTTATCCCTTGGTAATGTCATGTATTTTCCGTGGTCGACAGATTGCAAAATGGGTTTCAAATCATTGTCAGCCCTGACCTTTCCTATAAAAATTGGTCTGCATGCATGGCATATATTGTTAGTGTGTGTGGGTGTGGCTGTGATTGAGTGCATATTTATGTATGCACGCATGAGCATACTCTATCTCCACAAATTTAAAAAAAAAAAATATAATCAGAATGGCATGGTCATTACCCTTCATTTCTCCAGAAAAAAGGAGCAAGTTTACAAAAATCTATTTGCAAAAGGTCACACCAGACAGTCCACCACTTTGCCGTTTCATTTTAGTAACACCCTCCTCCTCTCCCACCTCACTCTCTCTCCTCCCATCTGCACCACTATCTCACAGCCACCGTCTTCCTCCAGAGCATTTCTCATCAGACAAACAGAACCAGTCTTGCTTTCTCAAGCAGCCACGGCAAGCAGCAATCAGTCCGTCACATCTTATCTGAGTTTTTACCTTCTTTCGAGGGAGAGTCCGCAGTGGAATCACAACCATATAGATTCTGAACAATTAAATAATAATTAATGAAGGAGTCCGGCATATTCTTCCATCGACATGATTATAAGTAAAGTAAGGTAAATCTTGGAGTCCACAAATCTGTTACAGGGAAAAAGTATTTAGGAAAAAGGCTGAATTCAATTTGGAATTGGGATGAAGAAAACAGCCTTCAATCAGTTGGTTCTTAATGAAAGGCTGTTTTAACAGTGTGCTTTACAAAACAGTTTGATAACAAAAGCAGATATAAAAAAATATCTTTGTATTAATTTTTCCATGAATCATGTTTTGTTAGAGGCTGCTTAAGAAATTCAGCTATCCTAATTGGCAAGTTTAACATAAAATTCATATTTGAAGCTGGATGCTGGACCAACGTTTTGTTTTCTCAGAAACAGAATCTGTTTTTTCCTTTTGTCACAGTTTTTCCTCAGAGGTACAACAAATGCACAGTGCATTTTAACAAAATGACGATGATCATCATCAAAGATAAATGCTAAATTATTGTATATATGTATATATATATATTCATCAATATTTTACAAAACTTTTATCTTAACAGTTATAAATAAAGTGAAAGATGGATGTCTGAGACAGTCAGTTCATCATCTTTTATCTTGTTATCCTTCAACATAAAACACCTCCATGGGCTCTTTGCGCTCAGGTGTGACCGCTTTGCACAAGGTAAGATTATTGAGCGCATTCTGATTTTAAAAGGAGCACAAGATGTGAAAAGGATTACAGTGATAAGAAAGCTTCTTTGACATTTAGAAGTGGAAGCAAACGTCCTTGCCAACTTCTGAGACAGGATGTATTCAAGAACAGAGATAGATAGGATAATGCCCAGGGCTACAACATTTCTGCACATATTTTTGCCAAGGTCACTGCAACAGCACCAAAGAAATAAAAGAAATTAATAGTCCTTAAAATCCTTAAAATACTGAAGTCTGATAAATTATCTAAATTGTATTGTAATGGCAAAAAAGAAATAGAAAAGGTTGACAAAGAAGAAAGGACTAAAAATGTTACCTTAATTATTAAACTAAGAAGCAGCTTGAAAAATATCACCCTTTATTTATTATCCAGAAGGTTAATGGAAAATGGTTTTATTTTGGAGTTTTCTAATCAAACTTTGGGGCAAGTGGAGACAGATACTGTAAATCTCTGGTATCTGCAAGTTTCATTTATTGCTCTACTTCTCTTTCAATCTCTCCATCTTAATTAGCTGATTAAAAACAGGAATATGGTTCATTTAAATTCTAGATTCATTTTTATTTCCAAAAGCTTGCATATGTACTGAACTGTAGTCATCCTTTTTCCAACATTTTCTGTGTGACACTGCAAACCAAGTTGGTGAAATAAACGGCTTCCAAGTTGATAAAACTATTAGAAACTTACATCACTAAATATATAATAAACAAATAAATAAAACATAACCTCTCAGTGGCATCTAAATGAAAAGCAACTGGTGAATTGTTTACAACCATCCTGCCTTCTAATGGTTTCATGTGAGCGATAAGACTTTGGTTATGCTAGATTAATTAACAGGGGGAATTCAAAGTGTACCACTCAGGAGATCACTTACCTGAGAATTACACTTGTCTGTTTCTGTTAGTGCATTTAGCCGCCATTGCTTAATTTACTTCCAATTAGGTTTTACTAATGTTCTTCTACAGATTGCATTAAAAATATTTAAATATGCTTTTAATATCTGCCTAAATAGTATAAAAGGTGTCCTTCATGTTGACAAATCAATACAATTTACAAAAAGGAAATAAGAGGATGAAAGCAAACAATCTTAGGGTTGATGGAGTAGTTTATACATTTTCTCTCCATTCTGGAAACTGCTATATAAATTAGTTTAACCTAATAATCTCTTCTGTAGAGGACAAAGTTGTCAGCGTGGAGTTTGGTCCACTAAATACACAAATTACTTGCATTCAAGTCTATATTTAAGTAGGAAAATCCATGTTTAATGTGAAACCCACATTTCTTAAGGAAACGTCCATCCATCCATTCTCTGAACCGCTTAGGGGTCACAGGTGTGCTGGAGCCAATCCCAGCTGTCATATAGGCGAGAGGCAGGGTACACCCTGGACAGGTGGCCAGTCTATCGCAGGGCTAAGGAAACATCAATTTCAATAAATAAAATATGAATAAGCATGGTATTTATTTTTTCTGTAATTTCTAAATCAGACAACAGAAAACCCAAATAAAATAATTAAAATAATAAAATCCAAATGTATCCAGAGATAGTTTCAAGCCACAGTAGCCACAGATCATTGCTAGAGGTCAGGGAATATGTCTTTCTTTTCTTGAACACCTAGTGGCTTCTTTACTCACGTGACCTCTCACCAATGAATTAAAACTTTAGCGAAGAGCAAAACAACAAAGTAGGGGTAAGAAAGGAGAGGGAGGCAAGGAGTTCCTAAAGAGGGAAAGTGATGCATTATGGAGGGTTAGTGTGTTTGTGTGCAACAAATAGAGATGATGTGGAGAAGAGATAGATTCACTAAAAAAAGAAAGGACAAATAAAACAGGAAGCAATGAGAGAAGTAGTAAGAGATGGCCTTCAAAAGATTAATATCACGAAATGGTACTGAATCAATATTTTCTACTATGGCCCTAACCACACTCACA
>OMLM01014354.1:10218-31191 GCA_900302695.1 Helostoma temminkii
ATTGACTACTCGGAGCACCTAGAAAACACTCTGTTTAAAAAAAAATTATATTAGATCAATATCATTTTGATGAAAATAACTATTGATTTATGATGAAAAAATTTAGGCTGAGAGTGACATAACCATAAAAGCTGGTCGAGGTTTATTTACTGTACATTTACAGTTTATGAAAATTGCTATTCTGTGCTGAGTGAAATAATAGTTTTATAGTAGTAGAGTTTTCACAGAGAGATTACTGAAGTTACCTTACTGTGTGGTAAGTAACATGACCAGTTCTGTTTATGCAACCATGTCGGCAGAAACAGCACAGGTGAAAATAGCTGATCTGTGTAAGTTAACTTAACACATACAGCTGGACAAAAAAATAAATTAAACAATACATAATTTCTAAATGTGGATAGTTATCTGACAAAACTCACAAACTGTGAGTAATATTTTCCCAGATTCCAACACATTTTACAACTGGATACAGACTCAGTCACTGCTGGTGATTTTATTTTAAACAAACCAGTCAATCTCAGATGTTGTACTACTTGGATACTTGGAAATGGATATAAAATGTTTTTGTGCAGTGGATCTGAATATTCATCTGAATGGCTACAAAAGTACTGTATGTTGGAATCCTGGAAATACACTACACTGATAAAGAATCCACTACTTATTCCAGTGTTTTGTTTTGGGTTTTTTTGTATATATTTCAGCAAAAGAATATGAAAGACTGCACTAAATGCTATCTCAGTTGTTATTTTTTTAAATTTAGGTGTTAAAAATATTAAATGTATAATAAATGTTAATTTAGTTTCTGCATTTCTCATTTACTGTAGTCAATCATCTCGGCCAGATTGATTTCTCATTATCGCCATCGGCCATTAAAAATCCCATCTCAGTCGATCTTTGATGTACAGTAATACATGACAGGCACAAACTGCACCCAGACATCACATGTCATTACTCCTGACAATAGGTGGGTGTTTTAATTTGTCTGATAACTTCTGGGACTGTGTGATGTCACCTACCGCAGCTCTATAAAATGAATCATCATTAAGGAAGATTTAGTGATATTACAACACCTGAAATGCAATAAACAATCCAATCTGTAGTACGAGAAGTAGATTATTTTTAACATGGATCATAGACTATTCAAAGTACTGTGACCTGAATAATTTAACTACTCTATTTTAAATCTATTATCAGACAACACTGCTTTATAGCATACAAATTACAACTCATACAGGCAATGACAGAGCAGCAACAGCAGGAACTTATTATACAACAATAAAGACTTTGACATTTACTATGTATTTATGGACTGAAGTACTGCCTTATGAGAAGTTCTCAAAGGAGAAGTATTTTTCTCCAGGAATAGCAGCTTTATCAATCATAACCACACTGATCTAAACTGTAATAAAGTGATTAATGAGTAGGTTAGTTTTGCCACAGTTCTCTCAGGACTCAGGCGGTGTCTCGATATGGAGATCAGGGCTCTACGGAGGCCTTTCAATGATAATGGTAATACATGTAACACATGGTAATTAAACAACATGTACATGTTTTAGTTATGCTAAAAAGATGTTACAAGGTTTTGAATTTAGTTAAAAAAAAAAAAAAATTGTAAAAAATTTTGTATTTTCTAGAAAATTATTTTATGATCTTGTTTCAGTGATTTAAACAGTTAATAGACAATTTTTATTGTCCAGTTACAACTTTAGGAACTAAACAGTTGGACTGGGAAAATATCTGCCCTCCTTGCTGCCACTCACAGTCTCTGTCAAATAAACAAAAATCCACAATTTAACATTTAAAACAATAATGCCATTACTCAAGTCTTAAATAAAAGAAAACAGCGTTCTATGTGCGCTCTGAGTTTCTCCATTCTGACTTGTTATCAGGAAGGACGGGAGTTTGGCTGCTCTGCGATCAAATGTTGCATTCATGGCTAAAAAAACAACTTCTCCTTTAAAACCACAGTTATAACATTGGAGGGGGTTCTCTGCTCTGGACAGAAAAGTCTAATCAGCATTTCTATCAGACCCGTCCGAGTTCTTAACTCACTTGCGTTAACTCACTTGGTGTTGAGCGTTCACAATGACCAGCAGACCACTGTTAGCTCAGCACACTGACAAACAGGTTAATGTGTGTGCTGCAGACAGACAAACAGTACCACACACCATCTCTTACCTTAATGTATATGTCAGAGAATGAAGACTGATACAGTGCATAATGATTTTCCATACCATACACAAGGCATTGGTGTATGTAAGTTTTTCCACTGTGCACATCCACTCACAGTGTGACACATCGCGGCTGTGCACTGCATCAGCCTCTGCATGTAGTTAAATCTGCCAAAGTGGCTAGTGGGAGTGAATGTGTTACTCGCCACAGCTGAAAGTCACCTGCATCAGGCGGGAGTTAATGTCAAGCCCTGGTTGACACAAATACCTACACACAAGGTCAAGTGCCTCTCAAGTTTGTACAAGTACTGCAGTACTATCAGTTTGAATTCTTTAGTCTTGCTGACATGATTTCTACGATAATACAATCTTCATACAGATTTGTACAATAGGTGAAAAATGTGTCTTGAAAAATGTAGAAGATAAACTGCCAGACCTTCCAAATAGATGTTTTAATTTCTGCCATCACAAAAAGCATCTGTCTTCATACTGTGTCTACACTGATTAAGACACTATTTCTTTTTCTCTCTACTTTAATACAATCAGAGCTAAATTTCTTTGTACTAGTCGTATTACATACAAACTTAATTACATATGAATCATGCCATTTTACCGTCTCTTTTTCAAACCTAATTTAGAAGAGACCTTTGCTGTTTCAGTAATGGACTACTTTCATTTAACTGCCTTCTTTCACCACCCAGTTGGAACCTTTTGTTCTCTTCTGTATCTTTTGTTTAATTTCATTTCAAAGTTGACTGATTTTGAAGGCTGATGTTATGTGCTTTGGCTTAAAGTCTCCCATGCTGTCAGAATGGGTAAGCAGCTTTCTAAATGTTAGAAAAACCCACGGGACAATAGGCACACACAAAATGTCACTACCATGCAGAATAATCCTGGTGCTGAACAGCTTACTGAGTGCAGTTTTTACTTGAGGAAACGATAATTGAGAAAATGATCTGTGAACAAGGACATGCAAGTGCTCTTCTAAAAAAACTAAAAGTTGAAATGAGGATTCACAAAGACGTTGTTGAGGAAAGGAAATAAACCACTGCCTGTGACGTGAAGTGACATCCTGCAGGATTTCAAGTTGTTTACTAGACTATAGGCAACTACCTACAATCATCAAGCTGACACTGAAGGAAAAAGCTCCAGTGCTCTAAGTCAACCTTAGAGTTTTACAATTTGCTTTGGTCACAGTGGTAAACCTAGCTTGAAGCTGGGAAATAAAAAGGGAGGCAATGTAATAGTAAATTTATTTGTGCAAGTAACTCTCCATTGTATTGAATTCTCTATGTTTGAAACTGGCATAAAAAAAGTAAATGCAGTGGGAGAAAACCTATCCTGTACAATAAAAAAAATACTCAGGCTGTACACAGAAGACTGCAACACTGACTAACACTGCTACAGTGAGTTTGTATTTTTGAATTATCATTTATGTTTATATTCATACTGATTTGCGTTCACTAAGCAAGCTCAGTGTTTTGAGCATGGATAAAAGGCTGTTTTTTGCCACTGGGAAACTACCATATTTCCATCCAACTTCTGCATAAAATATAAACTTATTTGAAGGTGATTAGCTAGAGAAAGTACAAATACGTAAATATGTTTCCATCTAGTGCACTAGGTAAGATTGGTGAGTGCAATAAACAGTCTCTTTATTCATCCACACATCACGTTTCTAATACATCATGATTAATTTGCCAAGGTTGGTTACACTGTACTTTTATCACTACAAATCAATTCCATCAAAGTATCAAGCTTCTCCAATAGTTTGAATTTCTTTTGTTGTTGCTCTTGACTGAAAGTGCTGGAACTGGGTTTATGGAAAGGGGGTAAGAAAAGGCACAACAATACTTTTACTTACGGAACAGAATCACTAAACAGTCAGTTTGTTGCAAGTAAGGACATGGTAGCAAGCTGTTTTTACCGAGTGATGCAGTACCAGCTTACCCAACTGTTCCCCTATTTCCCCCAGCTCGGGAGCACTGTGATTCAAAGACATACTCCTTTGGGTCAGGGTTGATAAAAATGAAGGTCAGACCATTATTTAAAGCCCTGCCAGATGAAATAGGTCTCTGCACACAGCAAATCCAGATACACAGCCATAGATATAAAAGACAACGTGAGTCATGACAGAAAAACAAACAAAAACAGACCATGTAATTCCAGATTACACTCTGAAAAATAACATACAATATCCGGTGTAAATGGACTTGTGACTTGGAAGACCTTATTCCTTTTGGAGGGTACATTTATAGCTTCTTTTTAATTTGAAAGGTAAAGTGCAGATCAGTAAAATATTACACAGGATACAAGCTAGGGGCTGCCATTGAATTGTCACATTTTGATTTGTGAAGCCTCTGAGATACCCGGGGGGGGACTTGCATTAATTTACGCATTACTCTGTTATGATGAATTTTGTCTTATATCCACACACGAAATGTCCAATATGCCTGCCTCCCTGGGAAATATGATGAATAATGGTTGTCATATGGGGCCTGCAGTAAACTCTGTCACTAGCCTGTATCATTCTCAGCTCTTTCCAAGTTGGCTGCTGTGGAGTCAGAGCAAGTTATGGTGACAAAATCGGTTTGTGCTCAGCAAAACAAACAAACTTGTTAACAACTCAACATGCCTCATGCAAAGGATCATAGCCTACAGAAAGCCAGTTAGTTGTATTATGCATATGTTTATTTACTTATTAAATATCAATAATGCATGTTGATATCGCAATAACAACAATAATAATAACACAATGAACTACAGGTAAAAGACAGGTTGTCATGGAAACAAACACTACATCCTCCTCTCTTTACTCCTCTGAAATGTCACCCGTTGTTGCAGACCTGCTGTTCCTCACCTGCCCACCAGTCGTCACTAATACACTCTGCACTCTCACACTCTTGCTGCTCACCTTCTCACCCAACTGTACTGTATTTCAATCGGCATTTAATCACAGTATAGAGGATACCGTAAGGTTGATATGTCAATGATTCAGCCTTGATCCTGTAAAACAGTCTGTGATTTTAATATAATCTCTACCCCAAAGAAATCACCTCATCTGACTGAAACAGACTGTAGGTTAACTGGTCTTTTAGAGGCCCAGTTCCTTGCTGTGTATTTTTGTTGCCACAGTTCTTTTTATTTTGTTTTTTTTAGAAGAGCATGCTCCAGTGAAACTCACATGATAGGCATGACTTCACTCTGACCACTCTCTGTGAAACCAGTGTGACAACATTTTTCAAGTTGTGAAATGCAGCCACAGGAGCATTCTCAAGATGCATGTACCAACAAAATGGTGAGCGCTGTCAATCTAGCTGATCTGTGTGACTCAAAAAAAACCTCAAACTTAATTACAACATGTCAGCAAGTCTTAAGACTTGTCTCCATCCACAATGAAAAGAAAGCTTTACTTCTTTTGGAACAATAAGTAAGTAAAATCTATTTTTGGCTGGCTGCAACAGTAACAGATACCATTGGTGATGGACGATGAGTGATGTGGGAAAGTACACGTAGCTAAGGAGACACGAGATAATACAGAGTTTGCAAGAACAAGACAAGACAACATCTTCAGAAACCTTCAATGACAAAGTTTATAACTGAAAAATTCAACTGCAAGTTACAAAATGCAGAACAATGCAGGTGCATTTTGAAATGTTTTGACTAATCATTGTATAATTAATGTCACTTTAGTTCTGCTTTCCGAGTATGGACTATCATCAGCGTGCACTGTAAAAGGTTTTACCACAAACTGACTGGACTGGATGTCTGCTTATCATATTGCATGATCTCATGGCCTATTGGAAACCACTTGTATATTGTTTATTTAATCCATGTGACTAGTAACAACTTACAAACTTAATAAACGGTATACATTAAGTTTTCATATACTTTTACACTGACACTGTGGCCATAATATTATGGTATTATTTATTGTAGAGTCATTATATAGTCAGTCTGCCAGTGGTGACTTCCCTTCTGAAAAACACTCATCATTTCAGTTGGAGGGAATGTATTATCCTTTATCATCCTTTAATACATCAATTCAAAAATATAAACAACAAAACATATTCTGCATTCAGAATACTATTGAAGCACAGCCATAGGTTTTTATTAGTGATGCATGAGTACTGAGTAAGTTACAGAGCAACAGTGGACAAAGGCCACTGTCCTGCTTGGTTTCCAGCCATCCAATCGATGACCAGGATTGGCCATCCCTGTTAAACGGTATTTTTATTTCAACATATCTACTTGCATGACAAACACACACACATGTTGATGAGGCTTTGTAAGATCTCTGCAGCACTCGCCTCACTGTGGCTTTCTGCAGCCACAGCATCAAAATGTTCTACTCTGCCTCATTTTAATGTCTTTTTTTACCCTTCTTGTAAAATTATGTTCTTTGGTTGTTATTGCTTTGAGTAGCCAACACTGGAAAATATGTTCTACAGAAATAAACCCGCTCCAAAATAAAACATAAATCATAAGAATGATAAAAATGGCTTCTGAAATATGTTCCTGCTGAACCACATTTCAAATGGAAATCGATTACATGGTGTTCTCCTCACCTTGACACCTGATCTAAAGGGAGTTCAGTCTGTGTTTACTGAATTAGATCAAAGGTTTTGCTCAGTCATTTTGACTCAAACAGCCCAGCAAGGTGAGAAATGCAACATACATTTGATCTGCTGTGACAGCCCAAAGGATGATTCATTGTATTGAAGAGCTGTGACAAACTGTGCAGCAAAAACAGATTTAGATTGCGGGTTGTGGTGCTACCCAAAGTAATTTTAACAAAATAGTTGGTCACTTTTTAAAAAATGTTTTTTTATAATTGCAAAAACCAAAAATGACATAATATTATATATATTAAATGTCTTTTGAATTTAACAAATAATAAAAAAATTATATTGTATTTAATAAATCCTGATTATTGTAACATTGTGTCATTTTCAATGTCACCATGTGCCATGAATCAGATACAGATACAGACTGAATAAGGTGCTTTTAAGTGTTATTTTCATCACCTACGTGTGAACAGCTACACAATTTGATTTGAATTTGATTTCTGACTCAAATGATGCTGTAGTCATGATTTTAAAATGAGATGAACCAGAAACTTTGTGGGGTTTTTTGTTGTTTGTTTTTGAACTTGGTAGAGCTCACCTTCTTTTTTAATCCTCCGCATGGTGTTAAAATCCAGATAACAAAATAATAACAGCTTATTATCCATATTTATTGTCTAGCAACACACACCTCACAGGTTTACCCACTTGAAGCTCATCATGTCGATATCTTGTGTCAAAGACGGTTCAATTTAAATATAAAGTGATCTCTAAGGTTTATTAGGGATGCAAAGCCTTTTATCATTTAGCAGACAGGTGGCAAATTATAATGTCTGTGGTTATGAGACAGCAGTCAAATAACAACCTAATTAAAATCGTCAAAGCAAACTACTGTCAGGATGTTGTCTATAATAAGGTGTCGCTGACCATAAAACAGACATGACAGACTGTGTACACAAAGATCAGTACATCAGTTTAATATTAGAAAAGGATATCAAAAAAGATTTTAAGGAGATAAGTAGTTCGCACACTATCGTTACTTTGCTGGACCACATTTCACAAAATCACAAAACCAATAACAGTACATAAAACAGTTCATCCAGTCATTCAGGAAAATCATTTAGGATATAAATGGAAATGTTACCAATAAACAATATTAGAAAAAAAACCCACTGTAAATAAAGTATCCAGGTAAAATACTTTCGAGGCCCATTGAAATCTCAGTCTGTTCAATAACAAATATGCAAGTATTATTTTCTAAATTCATTCATTCATTCAGCTTCAGGGAGTTGTTAATGTGTATGAAAAACAGCTAATGCTGCAATGTGTAGGAATTTGTCTACACTTATTTGTCTACCATGGGACAGATTATCACTAGCAAGAGGGTACAAAAATGGAAAAACAGACTCTCTCATTCACTTTTCCAAGCCCTAAATTTAAAAATGCACAGATTTCGAGAGTGTGTGTGATTTATGAGCAAACCGCTCACCTACCATAGCTTCCAACACAAAACAAAGCTTGTATAGTTGTATTAAAGCAGGAAAATGCCATTATCAGTTAACAAGCCAACACAGATAGTTTTAGTAGTGTTTGTACATCAGATTTGCCAGAAACTCATCTTATATCTCTGAAGCTAAAGAAGAAGAAGTGCACAATAATTCAATAGCATTATTTGTTTATTCACATGAGACCTAGTGATATGGAATAAACCAAGTAACCTTTGTTAGCCACTAACCCTCTTGTCCAAATAAAATGTATCTGTAGTACTTTCTGGATTTCACCCTGTCAACCATATACGACCAATATCAGAAGACATAATTTACTTTACCATTTAATGTTATGAAACAAACATTTCCAGTTATGTTTATTGTGCATGTCTCCTTTCAAATACATAATATCGATTGACTGTTTAATGGGTACTTTACCTGCAGCCAAACAAGCATGTTCTAACATTTGTGCTAGATTACATTTTAAGTGCAATATGTGTTTTCCAGATGTTGAATATTTGGCCATGTAATGTTTTTGGTAAACCCCTTTCTTTAACAATACCTGTTGCGTAATAGACATTTCTCACAGGTGTGAGAGCTGTTCACACCTTACACAGGTTTATCTTACAATAATAACAACAAGAAAACAAAAGACACATTCCATTTAGGTGCTTTAGTGCCAGAGCTCTAGGATGTATGTTACCCAATATAAAGACATAGGCCCTTTTACAGCAGAGTTTAGCTGTTATTAAGACAATCATTTGCACATACGGAGTACAGCTCTGTGATTTAAAGTGAAGGTGTTTTTGAGAATACATCTGTGTTCACACACCTAAATCCCCAGAGTGATTCACACCCAAATACGTAGGATTTTTTAGGGTGTGTGAATTCCTGCCGTAAATGCAAATAAATGAAGAAACATTTAGGTGTGATCTTCTCTTTTCTGGATCAGGACAAAGTGCATTTAATTAGTTGCAAATTATTCCACAGGCAAATCACCAACTGCCCCCTAACCGTAATGACTAACTATAAAAACAATTCAAATGCCAAAATGCACAGTCAACTTCTGTTGACAAGCTTACAAATCTGACAGCAATCAATTCTGACTTCTAAGACTACTCAGACATTCAGAATACATTCTGTTATAACAGGAATTAAGTTAGGATTAGTAACCAAAACATAAAAAAACATATGGGAAATGTAAACAAAATCTAAACAGGCTGCAGCTCGTGTCATTCCCTGACTCATGCAATCAACTTCTCTCATGGACACAAATATTACCTGCATGATTTCTATATTAATCTTAAAGAAAGGTGAGATAAGAGAGGTGGTGAGGTGTTACCATCTGATTCTAATGACCTTTCTTGTATTTACAGCAGTGAGGACTTAAATGAAAAGTCCATTCATACATTTATTCATCATTCATTCAACCAGTATTTCATTGGTTCACTAACCAAAAGTTTTGATAACACTGTCTGTTATTTTTAGTCTGTAAACATCGCAAGACATCCATGTGTATAGTGTTCTTTCACTTTTAGTTTGTTCAGTTTAAAGTAATTTCCAGTAAACCTGTAAAACCAGAAATGGAGACGTAGAGAGCGAGATAGAGAGAGGTAGAGAGAGAGGGAGAGAGAGACAGAGAGGGAGAGAGAGAGAGGGAGAGAGAGAGAGAGAGAGAGAGAGAGTCAAGACTTTGGACAACGCAATTGGGCGTCAGCAACAGAAAAACAGGAACAACGTGATAACATATACCAAAGTACACCTGCACACCTGAGTCAAGCCACTCCTTTCCCAGAACACATCGGAGATGGTTGAGCAATGGAGGGAGGAAGTTTCAATGATACCCCATACAGATTTAATACAGATTTGGGTTTTATTTTAGGGGATCTCAGAGATCAGGGAGTCAAGTTTTAGTAGTAATCAAGTAATCAAGTAGTGATTATTATGTGAGGACTTGTTTAGAACCAACACCTTAACTTTGTTATAGGTAATAGTAGAACTTGGTAAAATACCTACTAGGGCTAGGTATTGTTTCGTGGATCAAATACTTGATAAAGATGTGGTCTATGGAAGTCATCATCCTCCTGTTGTTCGGCTATGGTGAGTACAAACGAGCCAATATGGATGTCTGCTTTGATTTAAGGTGCCGATTACTGTCAATTAACCATTTAACAGTGACAGTACCAGTGTTTTACTACACAGTAGCCCATGAAGGAAAATAATTATTCCGTCTTATTTGAAAAGACGACAATTAACAGCCCTCTGAGGATTTAATTTTAAATGACAATGATAAATTGAATGATAGCTGATAATACTGACAATAATATTATACAGTTTACAAAAATGCTCATTTGGAAAGGACTACTTTGTGTCATTTTAACAGTCTTTCACATTGTCAATAAACTACATGGGGTAGAAGATTAAAACAGTACTCTGATCCGTGTCAGTAAACAACTATCTATGCATTTATGCCCAGACATAATGAAAATGTATTTTATGTATGGATTGCCTTACCAAAAAATAAATAAAAATACAGGCACAGTACTGCTTATACCAAAGCAAGGTGTAACATATTCCTTTCCTGTATGCCAGCCAGACGGATCGCAATTATTTCCTTGTATTTAGTTACAGAACAAAGCACAGTTTTGAGTTTCAGGCACCAGGTAAAAGTCCAACTATCAAAATCTACGTACAGTCCTGCATCTAGTGTCTATACACTGTCATTTAAGACGTAGTACTTACAGTGTGAAAATGAACACCTATTTCAGGACTTCCCATATGGATATAATGGCTGAGAGTGAATGCTGGGGCTTGAACAGTTTTACAACAGTGCTGTGATTATTCTGATACATAAAAGCAGCTATACCTGAGTATTAAAGACTGTCTGCAGCGCTATCGCTACTCTTTCACTAAGAGCATAAAAACTAAAAAATATTAAAACCAGTAAAATCGTCATATTGAATAGAGAGATTTGGATTTATGAATTTCACAAATAAATGTCAACATAAAAACTAAACCAGGAAATCAAAACAAGGACTCTGTGTTAGAATTGGCCATAAAATGATTCACTTTGCTCTTTTACCCTTTAATCCCTTCAGCTCACGCTGTGACTTGGAAAGCAAAATTTGTCTCAGAGAACTTTAACAATGTACTCCACTGGGATCCTGTGGAATCTGCATTGCCTGAGGAAAAGGTGCTCTATAGCGTCCAGTACAAGAGGTAAGGTCTGAGACGATTACAATACGTGCTTCAACTCTACCAAGTAGTAACTTATTTTCACACAAACCTCCACTTTTGCCTCAGAAGTATAAAAAAATAAAATACAAATGAGTACCTATGATCCACTGGAGTCACATAAACTTATTTTACAATGAACACGGACATCGCACCAAGTGTGCAGTTGTAAACTGCACATTTGTGCATTTGTAAACAAGATTTACATCACCAGCAGGAAAAACTATGCCTGTTGTTAAAGAGATACAGTGAGAAATCCAGACAGCATTGAGAGATAGACTAATACATTGTTGGTTTTGGTCTTTTCACAAGATTTGTTGACATGAAAAAACAGAAAATTACCATACTTATCCAGTGAGAGCTAGAAATTGTATCTTGTAGGAAAGTAACCACAAGGTCCTTTTGTGGCCTTTCCCTTCCCCTACTTATTAGAAAAGGCCAGCGGCATAGTAAACGTATTGCAAAAAAACTAGAATGCCACTATTGAACTGTACCACATTGTTGGATTCAACACAAATGGCAGTGGCTTAGAAATGGCACAAAAAATAGCTACAGTCTAGAGCTTGTTCTGAATCCTTAGTATGGACTGAGCTCTGCTTGAATGGAACAGCCATTTTGTGTTTTCATGACTTCCAAGTGGGTTCCCACTACTTTCTTCTTTTCACCCAGTCTCAACAAATGGCCTCAACAAAGTGGAAATGCCATCTTGTCTAATTGCTCATGATGCAGAAACCCAGACAAATGTCAAGCGCCACCCTTATCTTATCAACTTTTCTCCCAGCTACAGTCGCCTAAGAATTTCTGAAGTGACTTTCAGCATTAGGTCAGCTGCAGAGGAAGACTGGTTTAACAATAACTATTCAAATGTTGTCATTTCTTTCTGTCAAACCACATCACATAATAAACGGGTCACAGTGATTGTTGTGTGTGTGCCATGCACGACTGATCCGCCTGAATGGAACTTTCCAGAATTTAGCCTTTTTT
The DNA here is from genome assembly GCA_900302695.1 of Helostoma temminkii. NCBI lineage: Eukaryota > Metazoa > Chordata > Actinopteri > Anabantiformes > Helostomatidae > Helostoma > Helostoma temminkii. Next base: position 22,660 of record OMLM01014354.1, read on the forward strand.
TAAAGGACCAGTTCACTATTTTTGAAATCTGCCTTAAAACAACAGCCAGGTGCTTACTTTCTTTTTATTAAGATATTAAAATGTTGTGTTACTGTCTCTCCACTTCAGCTAATCATGTAAGTCTGTCAAAAGTCACCGAAAATACTCTAACTGTATAAAGATTTGTCACCTTGTACTTCTGTCATTACAGTGACGATATGGAGCAATTCCAGATGAAGAAAGAATGTCAAAACATTACTACTCTTTTATGTGACCTGACTGCAGAAACGGCATCATTTTACGACCTTCATTATGAAGCTCGAGTGTTCGTCAATGGCAGCTGTATTTACAAGACCCCAAGGTTTAAACCCATAGCAGAGAGTAAGCATCTCCGTGTTTAATCATGCATTTCGTCCAGGCAGATGTACACTGTTACAACATTTATTAATTCATCTTTTTTTGTCTCTGTAGCTATTTTTGGTCCACCCACCTTGTATATAAAGACAACAGTGTCATCCCTACTTGTTGATGTCATCCTGCCTGTGGGTCCAAACGGAGTCTCCATTGGAGATATTATCAACAGAAGCACAAACGGGCACTCTAAAGGTGTAGTTAAATACATCTTGGAAATCACTGAACCAGAGGAGGCCGCACAGGTGAGAAAATATACTGCATACAGTGATAGAAACCATCAACACACTGCCTTTTTAATGAACACGTAAGCATGTCAAAGGTCAATTTTGCATAGTGTCGAACAGGAAAAACAGCTACACCTAAGTTATTAATGTTTTCATGATGACGCTGTTAATTGTACCAAATAAACTGGTCACTGTATATTAGGTATGTCTATACAGTCTCACGTAATCTAATATAAAAGTTTTACCACAAAATCTATTGTTATGAAACTCATAACGTTCAGGTTATTTGTCAAAGCCATGTGGTCTGGCATTAAGGTTTTAGTTAATAATGGCGTTGTACTGGATTACATCAAAAATATATATAATTTACTGATTTCCAACATCATCAACAAAAATTTCATATTATAAACTTTGTTATACAGAGATCCAGAAATGTTTCTGGATTTTTAAGTTGTTCTTGTTATTAAGAATGACCTAACCTAAGCAACTTGCAATGGACCAAACCTATCAGTTCTCATCTATATGACACTGTGTCTCTAGGTCAATGAATTCATAACCAGCCAATTTGTCATCAATTTGAAAAACAACAAACCAAAGTACTGTGGCCATGTAGTCTACAACACTGCATCTGAACACGGACGCCCAGACAGCCAAAAAGCCTCCTTTTGTGTCACACTACCAGGTAAGAATGCTGACCACAATCCCTCTCTTCTTCACACAATCTTAAAAGCACAAAACATATTACGCAGCTCATCAACAGTGGATAATAAACGCTAAAAGGCTAACTATGAACACCACATGCCCAATATTTAATTCAAATTCTGAATGTTTCTTCCACAGCAGACTTTCTGTACAGTGCAATCACTTTGACTGAATAATGTTCTCAGATAAGTGTACAATTCTAAAAAGTTTAGGCAGCAGAATTACCAGAAATTTATTTTACATTTGGCATTTGTGAAGCTTAATTGTAGACTGCTAATGTTCATCTCAAAGTCACTGCAGACACACAGTATAGTGTTTTATAACCAATATTATCAATTCTGTCCCTTTTATAAATGTGTTTCTGCAACATCTCGTTCTTACAGTGATCAAATCAACTAATTCAAATATGCTAATTTTATACCAACTTTAAAACTACTAAAATGACTACACTGCTCCCATTGTCCCTCTTGATCAAGAGCAAAAGTAAAACTTAATCATGAAAAGAAAAAGAAAATAAACTCAAACGGTTGGACAGTCATATCTCACTCCTTTATTGTCTTACAATGTCAAAGCAAAAGATAAGTGTCTTTTTGACCTTGGCTCTTGTTCGTCTACTCTTAAATGTTACAATAATGCAGAATGTACAGTGTACTGTATTAATTTACGTAGATTTATCTCACATCACACTTTTGTACTACAAAAAACACAAGGTAATGTGTCTAAGAGTCTAAACAAAGAGGGGATTTCCACTTTTGTAGTTTGCTCTGTAGATTGCTGTTGAGATAAGTTCCAGTAAACTAACACACAAGTACTTCCCTGAGCTACTTTTACTGTATGCACTGGCTCACACTAGAATGTGGTATAATATTTCTACTGTGCTGCTCCCTGACAACATTCCTAAGCTGATCTGTCATAATGTAAACTTTTTAAAGCTTACCGTTTGACCATTTGAGTAAATAAGATTTTACTAGTTTATTAACATATCAATCCCCCTCTCCCTCAGGTGATTACATCATTTTACCATGGATCCTCATCAGTGTAGCACTTGTGGCAGTAATGGTCATAATGTTGGTTGCGTATATGTGCAACTATGCAAAGGGTGGCAAACTAAACAACATGCCGCAGCTATTGGTAAGACTACTGTTTCTTCCGTGTTCCTTGGTTTGTGTGTGTGTGTGGAATGTTGACTCACTGGAAAATTAAGCCCTTTGGCACACTGATTAGACTGCGGTGTGCCTCTGTGAGACAGCAGCATAAATGTAATTAAATGCACTGACACCTTGCTTATGTTGTTTTAGTGATGTGTAGTAGCATGTCCAGTAGCTCAGTGTTTCAGTGACACCAAATATACTTTATTGCGGTTAGTGGAAAAGATTTCATTCTGGCTTATTGGCTTTGACCTGTTTGTATGTGCTAAATGTTTTATTTATTTATTTATTTTCAGAGCTCTCACAAAATGCCAGCATTATTACTTGTTCAACTTTTACCTTGTTGTAAAATTGGCACATTTAAATATGCTTTCATTTAACTCTGAATCCATCTTTAAAACAGGTAACAACTTTTCCTGCACAGCCTAACATATTGCGGTCTCTAGATAAGGGACTCAATATTATTAAAGCAGAGGTCTGCACGGACAGAACACATCATGTCACGATCCCAGTGAAGCCAAAAGTGCCCTCAACCGGGAATGAAGGTTATTCCCCCCAGCATATTATCTTCCAAGCATACTCTGGCTCTTCTATTGGCACAGATGAACAGAGTCCAACACCGGATACTCAGGACACAAGTGCCCAGACCTCTGATAGTTACAGTGTAGTGGTCGTCCATAAGAATGAAGATATGAAGATTGAGCAGCCTAATATAGATGACAAAACCAGTGACGTATCACTGACTTGTGGAGAAACCTGGAATGAATGTCCAACAATGGTCCAACTACAGAATATGGACGCCGCAGAGAGCAATTCAGCCAAGCCGCTGATGTTGCACACTGTGCGCAATCCCAATGGACAACTAATGCTGTCTTCATTAATTTTTCAGTTACAAAGCAGCACAAGCGATGAAGTATCATGTCTTGCCTCTGAGAGAAAACCTCTTTTATCAGACCTCATAAACACGACGGAGGGGCCGTCGTTAGCATCACTGCAGACATTTGACAGCTCCGAGTGGTCAGACTCTGGGTGTGATGAGAGCACAATAAACACACCAACCATTTATTCCCCATCTCAACCAGCTTTCCACCAAGGATGTCTGAACACACCATCTTGTGATGCCATAGGTCAATCTGGTTACAAACAAAATTGGATGACCGGAATCCTTGGATCTGCAGGCACAAACTAACCAGTCACAAAAAAAGGATGAGGAGGATATTGAGGTCAAAAGGGACAATAGATCATGGAAGGTTGGGTGGTACCAATTTAAGAACATTTCTTCACTTTGTAAATGAGAACTTGCTGTTGTCCTCATTTGCTGTCGCTTTGTCACAGATAATGCAGAGACAGACAAACTCTCTTAATGTAAAAATATTCTGTAATACTGGACAAAACTCTAATCTACTCAAAACACTGAGTATGGTTTTTATTTATTATTATCCACAATTGTGTAATGTAAGAAAAAAAAAAGACTATGGATAGTCTTGAAGTTATGGGATTACAGCTAAAGAATACAGCTAAAAACCCTTACATATACAGTCTACTTTGTAAAATCCTTGTTTACTTTATTTTTTAAAAAAAATCAGTTTAATAATAATAGTTCAGCTCTGCACCCAGACCTCTTTTATTACTTGTCTGACTGATGTTTATGGTATAAATATAAAAGAGTAATTGCATTGTTTCCATTAGCATCATACCCAGGAATAGCCACTCCTGTATAAATGTAAATGTGGAGGTATATTTCATGGCAGCTTGGCAGGTATTTTTATATTGTCACGATATTCTAGAGATGTGCTTAAACAACTAAAATTGTAATTGTTTGGATATTGAAAAAACTGTACACCAGTCATGTTTAAACTAAAAGGATTTGGGTTGGAGGTGTTAGAAGGTGTTTGGGGAGGTGTACAAAGCGCCCAGTGGTTGTATTCACAATTTTGTTTGTAGTATGGTTTAGGCAAGAAAAGCAAGCAATTTGGTTATGAGGTCCCCACAAAAACAACATTTCCATATTAGGTTAATAATGCACTGATCAGATAATCTGACAAAAAACACTCATACCAGATTTTTACCAATCTGTTCTATATCAACATATTTGTGACATTTCACATATGTTAATTAGCCACATTTCGCCAAAATAATAGACACCATAATCTGGTCAGCACTGCGTTACACATTAGATGTACATAAATGTAATTTTCAGGAGACATTGATTCAAAGTTTTTTTCATTTACAGAACAACTGTAGCCAGCAAACCTGTACGCCTGCAGCTGTTAAAAAAACACTGGCGTTACAGCCCAAACTCACATAATCAGAATATGTTCTTGTGTGCCATCACTATGACAACATATTATTGCAACTTATTACACTCCCTGAATACACAAACCCAGTCTGGTCGCCTTTAAATTACTATGTGGACAGTCGTCCCTAAAGATTAGATATGAAGACAAATCTGACTGCACTGGGGTTATACAGAGCGCTTCTGTTTTCAGCCTTTAAAATGTAACTGAAATGACTGATTTTCTAGAAATTTATTTTCTAGAAATGTATATATTCCTGTTTTATTCTCACTAACATGTTTCAATGTTATCAGTGATATATGAAATCACTTATAAGGATGCTTGTGTCTTGCACTTGCAAATTTCAAAACCTAATTTTTTTCCTCTCACTGTTTGCCGTTCTTTCGGGGGAAGAGAATACATCATGTGAAACTATATTAGTACTGTAGGTAGGGTCATTGTGCAATCTGAGTCACACTGATAACATCAAGGTTTTTAATTGCCTGAATGCAATCTTTATACACAGCCTGTCAGGTGAAAAGGTGTGTGTCACAAAGGACACTTTGTATGGCATAATACAGACTGGTACAATCTGTTCATCTTTATTGTCGACAAAATGTCTGCCAAATGTATGTAAATAAATGTATATAATAAGGCTTTACTTTAGTTTTCTTCTGTATTTACATTTTATATATGTTTATTCTGAAAAGTTTGAGTTACTTTCTAGAGATTAAGCATTCAGAAATAGCAATACCTTGTGTTTTACAGTAACATTGTAGTTATCAATATCAAGACATATGCTGCAGTTGCAACAATCACAAATAGCAAAGCTGTATGTATTTACTGGATTATTGGGGAAGTTATAAAACTATTTAAAACTCTGACCTTTGAGCAATGTCTTTACTTTGTCAATAATCAATCAACTACAATATTGTTGGTTTCTCACACCGTCTCTGTGAGATGAATGAATGTCAGAAAAGTAGACTTGAACTTGAACCTGTGCAACATATGAAAGTTATGCCCTTGCTATATACTAGTCATTCACTGCCTGAGATAATAAAAGAGGTGATGTGGAATGCGCAAAGATCCAAAGTGCAACTCAACAGCCTGTCGAGTTGCACTTTACCTGTTCAGTTCACAAACCTTGTGAACTGAACACAATATTAATTAAAATTTTTAAATCTGCAATGATCAATTGCTGAAGTCGACTGTACTCAGCCTATGGTTAACTAGATTAATGGATACAGAAAAATAGAGGGAAAGTAATTTGTCCACAAGCACCAGTCTCAGTTGGAAGAAAGCTGGTAGGTGTGGATTGATTTATGGTTTATGGTCAAGCCCTTAATCCCCTCGCTTCACTTTTCCCTTCTACTGTGAGCAACACTCAAAGCGGCTCTTCAGATATTAACAGTACCGGTACGTCCATACAGGTGAACTAGACAATTTCATAGAGCGCCATTTTGGCAGGTGAAATGTGGCCCAAAAAAAGAATTGCTGATGAATATGTGAAACATGATATAGTGCTCATTACTCTGACCATGTGCCAGAGCTCTGGTAACAGAATATGTGTGATGTGCAGAATTTGTTTTTTGGTTTTTCAAACACCCCCCCTTCACCTTCATCCCAGTACTGCTGAATTACTTAAAGTTATCAGAGGACTACTCGCACCTCATGAAATACCATCAGAATGGGGAGTGGGGCTCGTATCTGTCCGTCCATCCGGGTTGACACTTTGCGATCCCTGGTCCATTGCCTTAGAACAAAGAATTTAGCAGCGAATGCTGAGGCTATGGGAAGGCCAACATCTTTCATCGCACTGCATATAATGTTACTTGTTTTAATGTAATGTACTTTATACTGACATTTGAGTACTTGCCAGTACTGAGACGAGCACTTAATATTGTAGTGGCAGCTTTTTTTTTTTTTTTTTAATTTAAAATTTTACTTAAAATTACCAGGAAAATGCAATAACTTCAAACACTATAATCAGATGTTTGCTTTCTGAATGTGACAAAAATACACAACAGCAGAGTGTTGCTCACAAAATTATACACCTACTATGACTTGGCTGATGTGCGAGCCCCGAAATGGTTTTGTTTACAATATGATTTGCTCGAAGTCATGTACCTTCAGTAAGATAGCCTTTTGATGGCTGGGAATGAAACACCTGAGCTCCAGCTGCTGAGGAGGCAAAGAAATCCACCATTTACAACAGCCAACGCAATAAAATGAGTAAGAGCTTCTGTTATTTTAACAACCTGTGGATTGACTCTAGACATTTTCTCTAACTTCGGTGTTTGTAGCGGCTGTTTCCCACTGCTGGTATTAGCAAACTTGCTTGTATTAGTTACCATTAAATGTATATTTTTCCATCGGATGCGGAATTGAGACTTGTTTAGTCAATTTTCTCTAAAGCGTTGTTCATAAATTAGCACGAAAATAAACACAAATGGATCCATTTAGTATTTGCCGGTTTGTGTTGTTAAATCTATATTAGTCCTCAAAATTAATTAGTTCATGTATTAACACACAATGTCTACTAGAAGAAAAACTTGTAGCACCTCTGAGTGCATTCAGTCAACCACCTACAGATGTAACAAGGAGACTTTTACACAAGGTTTAATGTTTTATTGTGTAAATTAACTGAATTTGCTATTAGTCGTGTGTCTTTACCTCCTGTTCGTCTCATCTGCTCTGTGCTGCTTGACACAGCTTGACGTAAGGCGGTATCTGAGAAGTTTTGCAGATCGGGTATCAGGACATTACTATACTTATTTTTTTAAATTCATATCCCTATTTACCTTCATTGTTTTATCACTCAATATTACCTTAATTGTTCATTACTTCACTCTTCTGCCAAACTTACAGCACCCACTGCTGTACGCCATAGCAGAGAACATTCACTGACAAATTTTAGTGAGTCATATCACGTAAAGTAGTTGATGCCTAGCCATGAAGTCACAATGTTGCTGGTTGCTTTTTGAAAACAACTGCTAGATGTAGTGATGCGGGACCCAACTTACCACCACTGCAGGCCAGAAGGTCAAGTGACCACACACACACCGCTACACAGAGACTCTCTTTACTAATGATGCAAGGAAACCTCAAACAAACACAGAAAAGGTTATCTAGTTGACATAGGTGCATATTTTTGTAATTAATTCATTTTGCGCTAATATAATCACACAGGCTGTCATAAGATAAGAATACCTTTATTAGTCCCACAATGGGGAAATTCCATTTTTACAACAGCTTAAGCACACTAGAATGTCAGAAAGAAAGTCTGACCGAAGGGCCTTAATTAAAGACTAAAGACTAAACTGGCACAGTACGAGATCAATAAACTAAAAAAAAAGTTAAAAATTTTTTTTAAAAACCTGACAAACTAAAAAACCCGACAACGTAAACCAAATAGTACAGTAATTAATAATATATACATGTAAGTACAGTATATGGTTAAAGCAGTGGAAGTATGTAGAGTATATAGATATTACTGGATAGCAGTGCTGAAAATGTACATTGTAAAACCAAGTTGGTATAATGATTACTGCACAATTTAAATATTGCATATTGACTATAGAGATATTGCACAGGTGTAATATGAGTATGAACAGTGTTCATTGTAGAGTCTGACTGCAGCAGGGAGGAAAGATCTACGTAATCTCAATGTCAATGAAGCTTCCTGCAGAGCAGTCCAGTCTAGTTTATTGTTTAGGTAAACACCCAGATACTTATGAGAGTCCACTCTCTCAATATTGGTTCCCTGTCTGTTCACCAGATAGGGGACAG
>OMLM01014354.1:31211-60612 GCA_900302695.1 Helostoma temminkii
CCAGATAGGGGACAGCAGACTGCCGTCACCAAAAATCCACCACCATCTCCTTAGTTTTCTTCGCATTGACCAGGAGGCGGTTTTGCCAACACCAGGCCACAAAGTTCTGCGCATGTCCTCTGTACTCTAAGTCGTTATTATCCGTGATCAGGCCGGCAATCGCAGAATCAGTGGAGAACGTCTGTAGAACACAGCTTTCCATGTTGTGCCTGAAGTCTGCCGTGGAGAGGGTGAAGAGGAAGGGGGCCAAGAAAGTCCCCTGGGGGGCACCCACATTGCAGGTCAGCCGGTCAGACACACAGTCCCGGGCTCTCACAAACTGTGGCCTATTTGTGAGATAGTCCAGGATCCATTCTGACCTTCCACACTGTGGAGCGGAGGTGGCCCAGGACCAGTCTCAGTGTCTTCATCAGGTGTGATGTAAGGGCCACTGGTCTGAAGCTGCTGGGATCTCTGGCATGTGGTGTCTTAGGCACAGGTACCACACAGGAGGTCTTCCAGAGTTGTGGTACCACCCTCAGCTTGAGGCTCCGGTTGAAGACACGCTCCATAACTCCACACAGTTCATCTGCGCAGGACTTGAGTCTGGAGCTGATGCCATCTGGTCCAGCTGCCTTGATCTTCCTCAGCTCTTTTCTCACCAGGGCAGCTGAAAAGAACAGGGGTGAGCCTGAGATGAGCCAGAGGTGTGAAGGGCTATTGGTGTGGGGGGTAGTCCAGGTGTCGAGGAGTTTGAATGAGGCTGTGTGGGGGTCGTAGTGGGTGCTTGATCAAACCTAATGAAATGCAGGTTCAGATCGTTGACCCACCTCAGGTTGCCCTCAGCCTGTGAGCGGGGTGATTTGTAGCTAGAGATGGTTTTCAGGCTTCCCCACACCCCACTGATGTTCTGCTGCTGCTGCTGTTCCTCCATCTTCCTCCTGTAGTTGGCCTTTTCCTCACGGATCTTCCTCCTCAGCTCATTCTGCACCCTCTTTAGCCTGTACAACAGGTTTATACACAGGCTGGAGATGTACGATGCCTATCGGACAGGCAGCGGTAACTGTTTAAATATTCACCTTAGAGCAAGGGGAAATCTACCTTCAGACGTCCCTTACAGCAGAATCAGCTGTTGAGCTTCAGGATCTAACGTCTTATCTACACAAACAGTATATCATAAGCAGCATGTTAGCAGAGCAACAGTTTCTGCTATATTAAACTTTAAACACAAACAGCCACAGCGAGTGAGACACAGGTGGACTATTCGAAATTGTTCAGACACAGTCATGCTTTCCTTCATCCTACAACAAATGCAGAAAGACAACTAAACCTGTTCTGCTACAATTGCTAAAAAAGGCTAAATTACATGTTAAACCCTGTAAAACAAAAAGTGCCCATACAGGCAGCAACCTAAAATCATTTAATTTATGTTTGGTTTGTTCAAACTGCATTTATTAAGTAGGCTACTCAATTAATTGAAATCATAAAATATTACAACCTAAGCCCTGTATTGTACACTTTTAAGTTAAATGACATTACAATATAAAACACCTTTGGAAAAACATTGAAAAAAATGCCCCTGATTATGTTATTGTTTAGTTATTTTAAATACATTTATTACACCACATTTTCATTCACTTAATTGATTTGGCACTATATAAATATTTGAAATGAGTGAACTGAATTCTCAAACTTAATGTTGCTAACCCAAAGCCTACAAAGTTGTTGTGTTTTTTTTTGGACAGTCCATTCTCCCATAAACAAGGTGAGTCCCCAGAATTTGCCTTGATATGCCAGGTGGCCAATATACTACTGGATGGATACATAGTTCTTCCTTTGTTTTTGGTGAATGTACCTTTTAAATAATTATGAATATCTGTCAATATTTAAGGAAGAATAAACCAACTATTAGTCTGGTTTTAAAATCATATCATAGGCAGATCAAATTTGGGACTAAGCAGGGGATCTACCTATAATTTTAAGCAGATGCAAGTTTCTCCTTTTCCTCTCTTCTCTAAGCATATAAAAGAGGAAGTTATCCTCCCATTTAACTGTCTAACAGTGTAGCCATCCAGGTGATGTTTTTCAAGGAACAGTATAAGCCTCTCTGCTTTAATACCCATTATGTGCTTTGTTATTCAACTGCTACCAGATACCCCAAAGAATTATTTAACAATAAAAGCCTGACCTATAAACAAGTATCAAGAAAAAGGTAACGGATACTGTACACTATGTCGTGGTACCAGCTACCTACAGAAAAGTTGTAGGTACACAAAAAAGGAAAAAAATTATTCACTATGACAAAAGGAACTACTTCAAAAATCAAGAGCAGACATACAATACATTTTGCAGTTTGAGTAGTGGCTAAATGCTACAAACACACCGTTACATGAAAAATGATGGCAACACTGAATGAAGACATTTTACTAACAAGAAACTTTACTTTTTTGATTTAGTGGTAGTGAAGAACACATAATTCTATGTTTAGTTGAGCCCATTTAAGTTCCTTATATTTACGTGAGGTCTTCAGGCATAATAAACAAATCAAAATGCAATTTATACTTTCTGTTTGCTTGCACCCCGTTTCTGTTTCTGCACTGCAGCCATTTACTCTTAACCATATTCAGAAAATAAATATATGCAAGTTTTATATAGTAAAATTGTAATAAAAGGTATAGTAGATGTGATTCAGGGTAGCAAATAAAGTGCTTTTAATTTTTTGCATATTTCTAACATTTATGAGTCTGATCATAAAACAAATAATCTTACACAAAGATAACAAGTAAGTACTGTACACAATACAGCAATGAAATTATGATTAAATTATGATTTTGTTTTTTGTTTGTTTCTCCACTTTAGTCCACTCTCTCCACGTATTCCAAAAGGTAGAGGCACATGGTCACCCACCCTAAATGTGGTAATGTTGGAGGTTTCTAGAAATGCACCAATCTGCATTTTTCAGCTCCAATACTGATACATGGAGTTTGGGCGTAAGCTGATGACACTGTGCTAAAATAATTGGTTGAATTAATAAATTGTAAATGTAAATGACAATGAAGGCATCAAATTTGCATTAAAGTTGCTTTCATGACTCTGTAAAATAAAATTAACAAACACATACTTAAATATTCAGAACTGTTAATTATTATAATAATAAATGATAGTGCATCAGCACCAACTTGGAAGAGCAATCAAAATGAAGGAATCGAACTTCCCTGTAAACATTTAGAACAAACAGAAACTCAAAATGCAGTATATTTAGACATGCAATGGAACCCTGTACACATCCAGTCATTGCCCAGGTTAGCTGCATGTGAGAACGCTAATATCAGAGTCAGACAGCCCAGAGGTTACCTACAAGCCCCCTAATACAACGTGAGGGTGATGTTGGATTGGGATCAGGGATCTTTGTCAACTGAAAACAAGTTTATCACATTGTTGCAGTGCATCAACCAAAGTCAAATGCTTGGTTGTATCGTCTACTTTTGTTCTGTGCAAGTGTCTTGAGATGACTTTTGTGGTGATTTGGCACTATATAAATTATTTAAACTAAAGGTAATTGCATTGTTCATCTTAACCCCTGCTGCTGATCCAGAGCCTTCATATAATGCAGCTGCTAACCATAACTAGTGGTATCAAGTGGTTGTGACCAGCAAGTGATCCCAAAATATACGTAAAACATGCTCTCACGCACACCTAATATGACAGACAGGGCCAGAAAAAGAGAAAGAAACTAAGAAGGGGACTAAGCAAGGGATTTACTTATAATTTTAAGTAGAAGCCATTTTTTTGTTTTGCTAATAATCTTCTCTAAGCATGTAAAAGAGGAAGTTATCCTCCCTTTATCTGTCCAACACCAAGAGCAAAACAGTGTAGCCATCCAGGTGATGTTTTTCAAGAAATAATGTAAGCCTTTGGGTGGTTCTCATTTAATACGCATTGTTTGCTTCATTATGCAACTGCTACTAGATACCCCAAAGAATTACCTGACAATAAAAGCCTGACCTATAAACAAGTATCAGGGAAAAGGTAACAGATACCGTGCACTACAACATGGTACCAGATACCCACACAATCTCACATCTTTCAGAGGTCTGACAAGCACTGTATTTAAATGTTGTTTATGTAATATATTTACATTGTGTATGTTTTCAAGGCAAACACACACCAAAAGAATCCAGTTTTACATCAGCCACAAAAAAAGGAGAAAAGAAAAAAAAAAATCACCAAGAAAAAGAAAGAAACATATACTTCATAAATCAAGATCAGACGTACAATATGTTTTGCAGAATAGTAGATAAATGCTACAAACACACAAAAACACAGGAACACATGAAATATGAGGCCAATGCTGATCAATACATTCTCAAAATACTAACGAGAAACTTTACATTATGAACATGTCGGACCTCAGATTTATGGCCAGGTTACCTCATAGAAATTACTTCTATCCAAGACACATGCTAAACATGGGGGCACAAAACCTAAACTGTTGCATAAAAACTGAAGCAGTCTTCCAAAAAAGTCTCAAATTCAACCTTCTTAGTATAATTCTTGGATAAAAATAAATCATACTCATGCAGTCTGCTGCCATGTCAAAGATAAAACCAGGACATGTGATCACTGACAGATATTTATCAAAGTGTACAAAGTGTAAAGATAACTTTTCGTCACAATCTCTAATGACAGTCTTCGCCTCCCGTGTTGCATATTAGTTGTAGGTTACTCTGTAAGGATACATAATTCTATGTGTAGTTCAGCCCATTTAAGTTATTTAAATAAAGTGACATCCTTAAGTCTTTGGGAATAATTAGCATCAGAAATTAAACTGACAGGTGACAGATGAGGCGTGTCTTGGAAATTTTATAATGATGAGAAAGTGCAGTCATTGAAGAAGGCTAGAAAATGAATGCAAATAAATTAGTGCCAGAATTATTTTGGTTTGCTTGCGCCCCTGATAAATTCTGTTCCTGCACTGCAGTGATTGAGGCTTTAGTCTTAACCATGTTCAGAAAATGTTGAAGTTTTATAAACTTTGAGATAAAAGTGAAGGTTATTGCATAAGTGTTTCTTTCTGTCTAAGGCATATACAGTACACAAATTTTATAAAGTTGGTATAGTGGCTGTGATTCAGGACTACTACTACTACAGTGCTGTGAGAAAGTATTAGTCCCCTTCCTGATATTTTATTGTTTGCATATTTGCCACACTTATGAGTCAGATCATTGAAGTAGTTTTAATATTAAACAAAGATAACCCAAGTACATACAAAATACAGTTCTTAAATGATATTTAATTTATTAAGGAAATATAGCTATTGGCCCTATGTGAGAAAGTAATTGCCAAATAAACCTAATAACTGGTTGTGCTCTTAGAGGGTTTCCACACAAGACCAGATAGGCTATTTACCTTAATAACATTTAGAAACTGCATTATCTTTGTGTAATAGTAAAAACTGTTTGATGATCTGAATCATTTAGGTGTGACAAATACGAAAAAAATAAATCATGCAAGGGAAAATACTTTTTCACAGCACTGTAAGTAGTCCAGTGTTGTCATGTGCAAACCAGTATAAACCAGTACACATGCTGCTTGTGAAATTTCATAAGTCTTGGGTATTCTTCCCATCAGAAGTTAAAGCGTCTCCCTGAGCATTGTACTCTTGACCTGCTATTTAAGATTCAGTCTAATATGCTGCCCTTGACATATGAGTGGGCTCTGTGCTTGTAGTGGAAACGGCTGACGGAAGAGCAGAAATTAAAGTAGGTACTGTAAAGGATGATTTAACATGAGCTAGTACTGGCAACGCGCCAGGAAAGTTACTGTGACCAACAGAAAAACTACATGGAATGCATATGTGAAATGCCTGTGTGTTGTAGAGAAACAAAGGAACAGGAGCCGGTCAAAACTTCAGTCCTTCATTTAGATGAGATGCAGGGAAAATGAAACCATGTGTTTTTTACAGTGAGAGGGATTTCCAGTTTCTGGCACGTTTGGAAAGGGGAGACAACAGAGCATGTTGTCAAGCTTTTAATCATTCTCCTTTCCTCCATCATCTCATCTGGTTTTTCTTCTGGACAGGTGTCTAAAAAAAGCCTTTACTTAACTGTCAGCACTGACAGGTTCTTTTCTTTCTGTCTGCCAGAAAGCTGTCTTTGCTGTCTTTCAACTCCAAGTCCTGAGAAGGGGAATGGGAGATTGCTGGGTAAACCCTGAGTACTAGAGGCATGACAGAACTGAGTGGGGAATAGTCGTTTGGATGAACCCAATGATTCTGCACAAACAGAATTTCAATCACATCTTGGGGAGAATGGTCTGATCAACAAATACATTGACGGTCTAAGAGTTTTGGCCACTTAAGTCATCTGTAGTTCAGAGATCACAAGGGAGGCAAGCGTGTTTACTCTTGTATACCTTAGTTAAATATTTGGTTTACTTGAAATATATTTTTACAATTATATAATAATTGATATATTAAATTGTTAGTTTAATCATGTTTGCAAACTTGCGTGTCTTAAACTACCTGTCAGGGGATAGTATTTAGCACTAAATGTTTTGACATATACGCAGTTTTGGTTGTAAAATGTATTGTAGTGTAAATTCACACCAAAGGCAGTGTTCCTTTGTAGAAATCAGACCACAATTAAAAGATGCTGAGAGAACGTAACAAGGATAACATTGAATATTTAGGTCAAAAAACTTTATCATCCAACATTGATCCTATGTAGGTGTAGCCAAGATATGGTCAAGTGGAAAGTAAGTACTTAAAATTGATTTTATTAAGTATACTGCAAGTATAGTAAGTATACTTTGTGTACTTCTAGTATAGTATACTATTTTAATACTTAATACAAGGGACTAAATTGGTCCATTTTTTGTTTACCTCTGATAAGTACCTAAAACGTATACTGACAGTATACTTGCTCATTTTGAGGTTAGAAGTATACTAATAGCATATATGAATATACTTCTTTGTTGTAAGGGTGCAAAAAGCCGACCAAAAGAACAGTCTGTGCTTCTAAATGTGAGAGCTCACATGAGTTATTAAATAAGGAAGTTGCAGGTATATGAATATATTCCTCAAAAAGGACTTTAACCTCTGTGTAGAAGATTAGCTACTGTGTGTAGAAAGATGATATCTCTACTTGGCTGGGTTCAAACAAGACTGTTTGAAGATAATATTGAAAGGTTTTCATAGCGTTTCCCAATGGCCATGCATTTAAGATTCAAAAAAACTATTAATCCCAGATGGAAATTATTAAAGAGTATTAAGAGGATGCATTTTATTTGAAAGTGCGTTGTTTCCCCTCCTGAATCCTATGTCAGAATGGTGCTTTTGAAGTTGTGAAGTTAATCTTATCTCCTAAGATCTGACTGGTTCACAGGTTCTCCAGTGAACAGTCATTAATTTACCATTCAATATTTAAACAAATTGGAAGTGCGTGTCTATCCAAGAGATTAATGACTAATAAGGTCTCCATTTTGCATTGTTGATCATGTGCATGTCATAGCGTTGAAGCGACACCGCATGCAAACTTATAATTAATATACAAATATTAAATACACAGGGTGTGGCATCTCACCTTGCTCTTTAAACACTGATCGCAGGCAATTTGTTTGGAACTCAATAAGCTGATTAGGTGGCTTTCTCAAGTATGCCGATTTCTTAGGTAAAGCCTCCAACAAATACACATAGGGCCTAATTTACTAAGGGCCTTTTCAAGCGATTTACTACGCATAGTACGATTTAGTAGTATTTAGCACACAAACCTTTAGTAAATCAGGCCCAATATTTTCAGACTTTGATGTGACATAAGTGAATCATAACAAGAAGGCCTTTTCCTAACATAATTGAAAAGACATCTAACTCACTCCCGTGAATTAAAGACTGCAATTGCATGCAATCACATTGCCCCCTCCCGTTCTTCCTTTGCATTATAATGAGCTCTTAATGGGTCCTTGATTGGAAGAAGGAATGAAAACAGCTGTCAAGACTGGCCAGCAAAATGATGGATCATATCAATGACTCTGGTGTCCATTAAGGTCTATTCTGAGCCCAAGCACCAGTAGGTGAGACAATGAAAAGTTTAGTAATATTTAGTTTTCACAAAGGGACCTCCCTGCCAAACAGTGATGTCTTTAGTCTTGAAACTAACAGGGGCCTGTTGAGCACTGTTGTGTCTAGACTGATCGTGCCAATATTGAAGGTGTAGACAGAAACCCTTTTTTAAAAAAATATATCTTACATGAATGCTGTTTACATAGTGTAATAAGGCAGATGTCAAATGAATAAAAGCTATTCAGTAACTCCAGTTTACAGAAATCTAGTAAAACCCATTTCATTTATCACTCATTTAATATTATTACTAACCAAGCATGAAAGAAAGACTACACCTTGTTTACCATGACTGGACAGTCCCAAAGAAAAAAATTTTTTACTCGTAAATGGTTCAGTCATAGCTGTGTGATGGGTAAAATGTCTACTCTCTAGAAAATTAGTGACTAGCCACAAACCAGTTGCAATATATACCATTTTATGCCAATTCAAGTGTTTAAAAAAATAAATACATTAAAAATGAATCCCAGAGGAAAACTGATAGGAAGCTTCCAAAACACAAATGGTCAAGGCTCTGTACATTCCCAAAATGCCTCGATGCCTCCACTTTACATGCTGAAATGCTGCTTACATTACATATTCTGTTACTTTTTAAGTCCACAGACAAGACTTATGAGCTGAAGCAGTTCTAGAAAGGACAAATGATCAAAAATTCCTCTTGGACATTGTGCAGGTCTAATCCAAAACTACAGGAAGTGCCTACCAAAGTTGTTGCTGCCAATGGTTCAACCAGTCATTAAAGCACTTTTGCCATTACTTTTTCCACCATCACTCTATGTTTCATTGGTGTGTTTAATGTTGACATGAAATATGTGTATTTTACCAGCTTATAAATACTGGGTTTGTTGATATTTGTAAAGATCAGATCACAATTCTTTACCAATTTATGCAGAAAACCAGGAAAATGCAATCACTGCCATTACATAGATAAATAGAATAAAATCCTCAGCATTGTGGAATGTTTGCCACACAGTCCCACTGACTAACTTTTTATAATTTATACAAGCATAAATAAGCATGAACTGCAAAAGAGCATTAATGATTAATAAAACATGATGAGTTGTTCCATGAGCAGCAAATATTTGTTCTTTGTTGGCTGGCCGTATACATTTCATCTGACACATGCACAAACTTATACATTTCGTTTCAGTCGCTACAAGTACGTAGAACCAATCTGATTTGCATTAGTGGTCAAAATAAATTGAGCACTAAAGTGATGGAAGATGTTTTTTTGTGCAATAAGCACCTTCTTAGTTGCTGCTAAGCAGCTGAAAAAAAATTATTTTAGACTTTTGGATCTTTCAATAAAACACAGTAGTGACCCCCATTTCCACATAAGCGCAGTATGGAATAAAATAGCATGAAATGAGATGTTCCTAGTGGGCCTAGAAGCTAAGGTTTCTTCCAAATGAAAAGGACCGAAAAGGACAGTGGTTATTCTTAGTTGCTACTCACTACTGATGTATGACAAGGGGAGAATGCCTGGTAACCCAAGCCTGTATTGTGTGCCCATATTCCAGAGGCAGGTGTGGCCACTAAAAGTTTATAAATAACCCCCTCCATCCTTCCATATAATACTGTAGCCTTCAATGATGCCTGCTTTCCTTGCAGCCCCTTTGTGCTTTCAACGCCTGTCAGGTGACACTGAATGGACAAACACACAAAGTCATGCAACCATGACAACTGATAATCATAATAAAATGTGAGATTCCTTAAAATGATTTGTGAAGAGAAGTCACGTCTCACTGTGGTTGACACTCGTTCACATAACACATTCCCTAGGTTTAGTTTATATACACAACAAAAGAAAAAAAATTAATGGGACTGAATAAAGAGTTCAGTTAATCAACAAAAACAAAAAACACCACATCAACACTGAAAAACACTGAGCCAAATTTGAGCTTGACCCAAAGTACTTGCCAAAAAAATGTTGACTTCTGGTTGTGTTAGAGGAAAAATCATCAAGAGGGAGATATAAATATCTCATGGTAGTTCTTACAATAGTTAAGTTCACTCACTCACTTTAGATTGCCAGGATTTATTTAGGATTCTTACTCTAGGCACCGTGAAACTACAGATTTTGACCTCCTGGTGGCACTTAATAAAGGTCCGGGAACGGACGGATTCATCCTCTGGGAACACATATCTGTGCCAAATTCCACATCAATCCATCCTGTGTTGTTGAGTTACTTCAGTCTGGATCAAAGAGAAGGTTGCATCTACACTTCTACACACCGAGAAACGCTGCTAGGATATAGGAGCACCTACAAGCGATACCGAAATGATGGGAAAGGATGGGGGACATGGGGGGAGTAAAGAAATAGAAGTGATAAGAGTGAAAAGCGAAATACAACAGCAACATAAGGTAGTGATGTTGCGTCCACTATTAATAGACTAGTGTTTTTTAAAATGCCAGGGTCAGATTTTTGGATACACCAGATGTTTAGAGTTTGACTAAGCCTCTTAAGACTGCTTCAACACTGACTTGCTCTTGTCCCAATTCTGATGCCCTTTTCCTCTGTCTCCTTTTGTCTCATCTTCCCTCTCTGCCTTTTCTGTCTTCCTGTTTATCATTTTCCAGGATTTCATTTTGTAATGTTTGCACCCATGTGAGACAGTGTTGAGAGGAAACAAATATGTATTTCTTTTAGTGTCACTTATTGAGAGACTGTTTATACAGCCTGAGGCTCTGCCAGCTGTTCAGGTCATTTGGTCTAGCCTCTCTTACTGTACAGGAGCTACTGTGTCATCTCTTAGCTGCTGTCCATGAAGCTGTCTGTAAATCGATCTGGCTACTGGCAATTATCTGTGTGTGTGTGTGTGTGGCCATTTAGGACAGAGTGTGGTGTTAAATTGAGGATGGGTGTGTGTACAGGAGAGTCATGGTGCTGTCATTGGTCTATATTTACCAGCTTAAGAATGAGAGAGCATTGTGTTGCCCACATACTTGGCACTGAAGGACACTTTGTGTTCAGGGTCACCCTCACCGCTTCATTAAGAGACAGAGTAAGGTTGATAATAGAGAGGTGAGACTAAACAGGATCTTCAAGAAGAGAGACAGACAGGCAGACAGAAAAGGAAGTGGGATATATCTGTCCTACACGTCTCAAACAGAGGACTTCACCTGTATCTTTAAAAAACAGTGAGTGGGATTTCCTTTTCTCAGTCTTCATCTAGATCGAGCACAAATGGCTTACAACTTTTTGTTACCTTTCATTAGCTATGACAAGTATAATCCTCAATAAAATATGAAACCACAACAGCAAAAGTAAAATGCACATGTGAATCTATGTCTACGTACTTGTGTATGTTGTTTATTTTATTTATATTATTGTCTATTGTCAGAGAAGCTGCTTTTCACATCCAGTTTCTCGTGAAAGTCTTTAATTCTCCAACTACTTGAACTTCGTAATGGTCCCATCTTTTGATGATAATTACTCACTAGAGAATGCATGAAGCACGTTCCCTGCTGTGCTCTGACAATGCTTCTCTCTGCACTGGGTGGAATAGGATATAACCATTAATTTTTTCTGCTTTTCTGTTTTCAAATCATAGACCTGGAAACAGACGTCTCATTTATTTCACTCCAGAGATTAAAAACTGCACTGCTGTAGAAAAGATCATTTGCTTTAGCTCCCCTCCCTCCATGGGCTTAGGATTCAGTATGCCCATTGAGACTGATCAATTTTAATGTGCCAGAGGTCGACCTTCCATTAACAGCGTTCAAACAAACTCTCCAAGCACAACAGTGAGTCACAGCAAAAAGCAACAGGGAAATCAGCTGGTTCACTACTCTATTAGCCTGTTAACTAATTTGCCGCCGTCTTCCATGATATAATTGAAGGGGATGAGAAGAAATAATACATTATACTTGTTTATTGCGCAACACAGGTGGCTGCTTTGGGGAGTAGGTGAATGAAGCTATCACTCAAGCACGACCCGATTCTGTTTGTTGGGCGAGTTCTACATTCACTACCCCAGAGCAGCCAAATGATAAATGATGATGATGGGCAGGGTGTGGGCAGCAGCACGACAAACCTCAACTGATGAATTGTTAGTGGCTCAGTGACCCACAAAGTGATGATTTATGTAACAAAGGACTAAAACAAACCTTTCCACTTCAGTCTGGGAGACTGAAAAATGGGGAGTGGGTTATATTTTTGCCTATTTCGTCATAACGACACTACTTTTAATATGACAAAGTAGAACACAGAAGAACATTTTTAATGACAGACACATTATGTCCTGACTAAAATGTCAGAAGATAAAGGGGTAATCAGCAGAATATTCAATGGCAATAAGGATTAGCTTTAATGTTGCTTCTGATGTTCTATATAAAATATATTCAAAAATAGCAATGTAACATATGTAAGGTCTGAACCCTCTTTAAGCATTCTCTATTGACTTTTTGTTTGGACCAAAGTCCTTTTCTAGTAGGTGTGTGTCAAAGCTTTGCAAATGGAAGGACGCAATCGCAGTAGATATTGATTCAGAAGCATTATGTTGTTAATGCCACCCTGCTCCCTGGTGTCCCTTTTGATAACACTAATTTATCAGTAAAGTACATTTAACGAGAAACTGTTAAATGTATACAATTTACATTCTGCATACATTTAGCAATCATTAAATTATAATTCTTTGGGGCTAAAGCTGGAGGCCTGTTTTACATTTCTGGACTCGAGGATATGGAACAGTTATTACTTAGCCACCTCAACTGAGCAAACAGCAACTCTGTAACTGTGCTGCTTGTATGAACACAAAGCATCATACAAACAGCGCCTCTTATCAAGGCCGAAGTTTCCTCAGTGTAAAGTGGCTATTAATTTGGAAACTCATCTGCAACCAATAAGAAACATACAGCCCTGAGCTACTCCAGTTACAAGTGTTATGGTGACTGCATACGACGATAATGAAGTTATGGTGCAGGCTGAGGCTACATGGCCTTCAGTGCATGTCTGCCTCTCACTGACTGTGCTGTAATACCACCTACACACCTCTGGTTTCCCTCCATGTACAGGTGCCAGTTGAGGGGTTACCATGGAAACCAGGATGGTTATGCAGAGAAAACAGGAGGAGCAGTCATCCCAGATGTCTCACGGTATAAAACTGTCCTCCCAGATCAAGAAGAAGACCTTCACTTCCAGGTACGAACATACAGCAGAACATTCAAATTTGTCCTGCAATTCAAAAGATGAATCTGCATTAAACATTTTTCTTACTATTATTGTTAACAAATAATAAAAAAAAACAACAAAAAAAACCAAACTTTTCTCTCAAATCTGTGGCTGTATTTCAGTAGGAGCAACTACAGGTTTGGGGTCATAGACATGGTAGGCAGTCTTTCCCCAGGGGCTCACACACACAAACATATTTGGCACTGTCTGCTGCTGGTGGGAGAGTGCTCACCCGCGTGTGTGTGTGTGCACGTGTCTGTTCATATCGGAGTGGAACTCTGCCATGCGTGATAGAGAGAGCAGAGGAGAACTGTAAACACGCAACCATGCAGATTAGATTACGGTAGATAACACTTTATTGATCCCCAGACAGGGAAATTTGACATGTCACAGCAGCAGAGCAAAAACAATTTCAAAAGTCAAAAACAACACAGAATAAACCTAACCTAAAAAAGCAATAGAAATAGCGATAGACAATCCAGGAGGGGAGACACAGAAATGTAGACATGCCATCATGTAAATAAGATAAATACCATAAGGCTATTTAGTTGGTTTGATAAAAGAACAAGGTATAGACCTGTTCTATAGGAAAGGTAACCTTAAGTGACTTCTGTTATGATCTGGCATTATATAGAAAAATTAAATTTACTTGACTGTCAAGGGCAGACCGCCCCTCTAATAGAATGGTAGGAGAAACAATCTAATGTGTTGAGTTGTAGGTCTTTGCATGGGACAAAGAGAAAATTGATACACTCTTTTGCTTCATTTGTATAAAGTAACAATAACTCCAGATTGTTTCCACTTACAGCTATAGTTAAATGATTTACTCTAGTCAGTGCTGGCTGTAGATGTTTTCACCTAAACTGTAATCTTAGAGCACTGAATTTCCTGCTCATCTCGACAAGTGAACATAAAGTCTCATTCTGCCCATAACCCTGATTTTAATTACAACAAGACAAAATGATTCTAATGAACTGAGATAATGTAGTTTAATTGTAGTGCAGTATATCTTGTTTCAAGCAATTGTGAGAAATTAACGTCTTGAAATTACACTAAATAAGGCAAAGTCACTGCACTGCTATCATGATAATGACACTTGAGTCTACAATAATTCATGAACAAAGCTGACTAATATCTGAGTGGAACTAAACTGAGATTTGGAGTGTAACAAAGATGAATTACTTGTTACATGCAAGACATGTTTTTGCGATAAACTACTTTTAACTATCATTTACAAATATCAGCAAAATGGTCTTAAATACATATTATTCATAATAATAAAAAATTATTTCTTAGCTGATAAATGACATTTTC
Organism: Helostoma temminkii; assembly: GCA_900302695.1. Lineage (NCBI taxonomy): Eukaryota > Metazoa > Chordata > Actinopteri > Anabantiformes > Helostomatidae > Helostoma > Helostoma temminkii. Next base: position 45,795 of record OMLM01014354.1, read on the forward strand.
CTAGATCAGAGGAGAAACATGGCAGGTTGGTTGAGATATTATGAAACATTACTTTCACTGTACTCTGTAGAGCGCTGGCATTAGCTGCAAGCTCAAAACATTCACATAAAGTTTTCACAAGCATGTTTTCTGTGGCCGGTGGCAGGCCCACTTTTCCACATAAAAGTCCCATGGTATTAACCTCTGGTTGAGGATGAATGGATAATTCCATAGCAACACAGATACAATCACTATACACCTGAAGTTAATACATGCTCAATGTTAGATTTCAAAATTTGCCTTTACTAAGGAGCTCTAACTTTCTTTACAGTAGTTTTAGAGGTCAATATAAACAAATACAGGGGCATCAGTGTCTTCTGTACACTACTGTAGTTTCATTTTGAAGTTATTTTGTTAACCTAGAAAAGCCTCACGCTTCTTTTTTAATAAACAAAAGGACTTGTGTGTTAACAGTAGCATTGTCATTATCACCAATGTAGTCATATCTTTACTTTTTTTGCCCATGCAAAATAAATCCAGGAAAGTCTACCACCTGGAAACCGGATCCATACACACATTAATAGGTGGAGCTAGCTGCTAAATAAATGTAGACAACTACATATGTGGTTGCAGTTCAATTACTCTGTGGTTATAGTATTGTTTTAGTGTAGATATTAACACAAATAAGTTGAGTAAATAGCAGGTGTTCCAGGTAAACAGTGCCTTGTCAGACCAAGAACAAACAGAAGTAACAGGGACTGAAATAACTAAGACATGAACATTCAGATTAAAATCAGCAAAAGACAGCATCTTTAGATTAGTTTTTAATGTCACTGTGATACAAGAACACGCTCCAGTCAACAAGCAGTCAACAAGATCATGGGATATGATCTAGATCTCAAGAGCAGCTGCCAAAAACAACACTGACATTAAACTGCCACTTTCCCATTGGATTTTGCACCAATTTTATATTATAGTCAAGTGACAAAAGAAAATAGGAACTAATGTGCGGTTTTCTATCCACTGTTATGCAAATAGAAGAAGGAGGAAACATTGAGGGTGACAATTAGTGGGACTTGCACTCCCATAGAGTCCTATTAAACTAGAAAGACGTGACTTTACTAGTTGGAAGACTTGCTACAAGGATGTTGTCTTTGCTCTGGGTCTGCTCTCATACAGTAGGTCTGTGCAGTTGTGCTGTGGCAGAAGACAGAAGAAAGAAAATATCACTGCAGGCACATCAGTGCTCCCAGATGACTCCATGAGATCTAATAGATAGCACTTCTGGCCTGCTCTAATAGTCTCAAGTCAAATTTACCGTCATTTTCACTGCCCCCCTGCTGCAGTCAGTTATTAAATTAGGCTAACCTATGGGTTTGCAATCTCCATTCCAGAATAAAGGGAACTGGACCCATTTTCCTCCTTAGGGATGATGAAAATAAGCAATTATTCTATCAAGCATAGTACAAGGCAAACTTAGAGGTCATGTCTCTGTTTGGTAAAAAAGAAGCACGACAGAAAGAGATCAGATACTTTATAATGTTTATACTTAGAATATCTTCAGTGGGAGCATATTCAAATTTATGTCTAGGTTAGAGCGAACAATGTGATAGATTTATCAAACTAAATGACTAAAGAAGAACAGACTTTGTAATATATTGCAGTCTAATTTGTAAATTATATCATAGGTATAGGATTACTCTTTATAAAAACAAACAAAAACATACAACCTGTCAACAGCTTGTACTAGTTGTTGACAATGAGGAAAGGTCATCCAGTACTTTTTGTATCTTTTATATTTCCTCTTGGTAGTTAGAACAAGTTAATATTTTGAGGAAGCCTATTGTTTACACAATTTCAGCTCCCTGGAACACAGTAGGAGAATAATATCTTTTTTAAAATATGTTTTTTCCTTGCATGGGTTAACACATGTGCACATGTTCATGTGCATGCTTTGAGTGTTTGTGTCCTTGTGGGTGTATATATCTGTGGGCTATATTTGAGCAATAACACCCAGTCGCAGGCTCTGCACTACATTATTTAACTGCCCAAGACTCAGAGCAACTACTCAGAGGGAACCTAAACAAAGGAAAACAGAAAAATAAATTTGAAAAAGCAGAAGTTGTCCTCTGAGCACTGTGAAATGGGGAAATTTCCCAGCTGAAAAACAAAAGAAAACGAGAAGTCATGTCAATTTGCATTGCCATTTATACGATGGCTTGTTGCAAGTAACGCCTGAGGCTAGATGTTACAAGCAATGGCAGCTGGGGCTGTGTAATAGACACCTGGGTAAGTATACAGTTCTGGCACACAAACTTTGAGATTTTTATTTTTACATTCATACTTCAGCTGTGCTCTATTGTACTATGTTGTAAGTAGGGTAGTAACTATCGGTTATCGTAGTAATCGAGTATTCTATCCATTAATGCAGTGCTGCAGACCCTAATCATTAATAAACAGTCAAAAATAAAAACAAATTTAGTCCATTTAAGGGCTGCACATTGAGGAAACATTCTACACACAAAATAATTCCTTTAAGTTGTGGAAATTTACTTTTAGAGCTAGTTTTATCCTAACTACAGTTTAGGCATAATGTCAGCCTTTTGGCCTCCCTACAAACACTTCCTAATATAACACACTCCAGTGCAACTATGACGTTGTCACCAACAACAAACGCCCAACTCCTGTTTATAGGGATGCAAATAGAAATGAGTTTATTGTTAGTGTTTGAAAAGTGGAACTCATGCTTTATTGTTTGCACGTGTGAGCCAGTTGATGAGCCAAAACAACCAACGTTATCATTGCTCTCAGATGGAACACACACATTGCCTGTCGGAGTTAAAACTGAACATTGCAAATGATGGTGAGCTGTGATGCCAGCACAATTAAAACAGCCACGCAAACAGCTATTGAATTACATCCAACCACTTTGTTCATAATCACAATACTGTTAGTATTTGCCTAAGCCTGCATCAGCAGTATCTCCTGATTATATAAGATCCCTGTAAACAATAGCATGCACCAGTGAGTGAAAAGGGAACACTGGCAGAGGGGAAGCAGCTGATGGTCGTAACAATTCATGTTCTTAAAAGAAAACAGGTCATCTGCTGCACTGTGTGAACAGCAGATTAACACCCTGCACATGAGAGGCAACTAGCAGATTTAACAGATACAATTCTGGGCTACTGTTGAGTAAAAAGTGAAAAAACATCTAATCATGTAGCTCTCAAAACAAACCAGAGATAATATGCATACTTTATGCCCAACAGCTGTGTAACACAAAACAGTAGCAAACATGGACACCTCCATTTTAACTGGTTTGTTGTTCTTAACTCAATTGTCTTTTTTGTGAGATGATGGTTGAAATTAGTAAAAATTACAAAAATGTGCTAGATTCTTATTTGAGTTCTGGATTCTCAGTTTCTTTTCATTGATGGACTGTTGGATTTTAGGTTTTTGTTTACTTGCAACAGAAGAGGAGGCAAAACATATCCATTAAAGCCGTTTCCTGTCTAGATGTAAGATAAGAGTTGCCAATTTAGTAGCAAATCCCTTGAGTGTTTGAATAAATTAAATGTACATTATGTTTGTCTACATTATTGCAGATCTCTTTGATGCGTTGCCTCCTCTGCTGTTGAGACAGGGAATAGGAGAGTCACTGCTGCTTTCTAGTGGCAGACAGGAATTATGATCTGATGAAATTGAGATTGGATAATGTGCCATAAAGCATGACAAAATGAATAAGCATGCTAATATGAACACTGAATCCCTCCATTAAGAGAATAAATAACTGAAGAATGACAAGGGAAGATATCTGTTTTTTAATCTTTCACCTGTGTCATTTGATAATATGCAAGATGTCTTGTGTTAATCAGGCTTTGTCTTATTTCCCCCTGATGTTCTCTGGCTGTCGCAGCGATGAAGAAGCCTCCTACTCTGATTTCTATCCCATCATCCCTGCTGATCTGATGTCCGTCAAGGAGATCCTGGACATGGACAACTTCCCCCGCCACAGGACATGGTGAGATGCAAGACCAAACTCAATACATCTCACTATACTATACTACTATATTGTATATGGAATTTCATATTGGGGCAGTGTGATTCATTGTTTTAAACTGTATTGTCAATTCAGATGCCTATGTGATCTCACTGTCACATGGCAACAATTCTGCCATGTTCATAGTAGTGAGAAGATCCACTGCATCAAATGAAGCACTACCATTTTTCCCCTATGCTGCATCAACAAATTATAGCACTGCCTTACAGGGTCAGATATGGAAGCAACCTTTAGATCAGTGATTAAAGATACAAAGGCTAAAGAAATTTTACAATGACTGATTAAAATTTTTCATCAAAAATGCCCATTTATTCACTCACACAAAAAAAAGCACTGAGCAGCTCCACTGGGGCAGTCGGGGGTTTCAGAGCGGTGCTCAAGGGCACCACAGTAGTGTTGCTGAGGAGTGGGCAAGTGCTACTTTTTCCACTTGTCCCAGCCAGCTCTATCCTGACAGTCTGGGAATTGAACTGGTGACCTTACAAATAGCACCTTTCTTTATGTTCAGCTATCCTATATACAGGCCTATTTCAGTAATGGTAATTTTTTATTGTTTTTGTCTTCAAGAATTATTAGACAAAATCTTCATCACAATTCTGAGAGAAGTGAATTGTGGTTTATATTTTACTCAGAATTCTGCAGGCGGTATGAATATATGTTTTCATACAGTAAATACATTTTCCTGAAAAATCGATTGAGAAATTATTTGTGTGTAAACTAGCCGACAAGAATGTCTGTTATTCATAACCTTGGCGCAAACTCAGAGAAAACATGTAATAATGCCTAAAAGCAGTTCTGTTAATTTATATGCAACAACAGCTTAATATACATTAATACAGTGGTATAAATCGTAATGGCAAAATCTTACATAAAAAATTATGATGATATTCATGATATGAATTCATGGTGTATAAATCACATTGTCCAGCTCTTACAAGACTAATGTGCTGGCAGCCCACCAATGGGTTTCGCTACATTTGTCATAACAGGAGACAAAACACTTGCTTCAGTGCCATTTTTAAACCAGTACAATCACATTAATACAGCTGGCAGTCTGAGTCATACAGAAGGACCACATTAGATAAATATACATTTTCTACTTTTCCTTCCAGATGTTCACAACAACAAAGTCCATTGACAGCATAGAGAGAATTCAGATCCTCTCCATCTGCAGCTCTTGGCTCTTGCTTATACAAAATGGCAATAACTGCTGATTAGTCTCTTCCTCTCATGCTGTACCATGCACTGTGAGCAATCCTCAACTTTTCTTCAGAGTAGAGGTCATGTTAACTTAACTGACAGACAAATCTGAAAGCCGTCCGTCATTATTACAGATTATAACATTGAGGACATCCTACTGTAACTAGGTAATTCATGCCACCATGTCTTTTCTCTCTATGCCTTTATAAATGTATAATCTATTCTGTATTTTACAAACTCAAAATGAACAAAGGTGAATTAAATGCAATTGAAGCTAAAGTATGTAACTTTTTTTAAATACTTTTAGTAGATACACATTAATATATCCTATTGTGAAGACAAAATGACCCATCCCCTGAAGTCAGACTCACACATTTAGTGGCATAGAAATATCTGCGTCTCAAAGTTTACTAGCAATCAGTCCACTTAAATGGTTTGAAATTAATTAGTAAGTTTTATATCTTCTTATTTGTTGTAAATTGAAATGATTAATAATTGAAGCGCTGTGCAGAGCGTGGCGGAGCGTAGCAAACGGTTGAAGAAAATAGTGAAGCAGACAGATTGATTGCTGGTCAAAGGAGACTGGATTGATTACAAGTGTCACGCTTGTGCTTGCTCAATTGCATACTGCAGTTTTAAATATGTGTTTTAATACCATTAAAAAAACTAATGAAAGATATTGACAGAATTTTTTATGAGTCTGTTCATCAAAATGATGAACAATGAGAAAGACTAACCCCTGTTTTCCATTGGATCCGCCACCACTCTATCCTATGGTCCTTTTTCCATGAGCACGCCGCAGCCCTAAAAATACATCCCAAGTCTATTTTTTAGGGCAGACGCGCCAAGCAGCACAGAGCAGATGAGACGAGCAGGAAGTAAAGACACGCAACCGACAGAGAATCCAATTAAATTTCACAATAAAACGGTAAACAGTGAGTAGAAGTCCCTGTGTTATGTCTGTAGCTGGTTGACTCAATGAAACTAGTGCTGATCTCCTCTGCTGTGCCGCAATCTGCAGAAGGCGAGAGTTTTTCCTTCTGCTAGACAATGTGCGTCAAATATACAAACTTTTTAATTATGAGGGCTAATATAGCTTTCACAACAAGCAACAACAAATATAAGATCCATTACTGTTTATTTGGTGTTAATTTAAGTACATATCCCGCTTTCCTATGATAAAAAGCACAAATACCCACAGAGAATACTGAAATGTAGAAGTTGGCAAAAAGCCAGAAAATCAGCACTCCGCTTCTACACGCTCCCGGTGAAAACAGCACAATGGAGATGACGGACTAAACACGCAATGCTGATGTTCTGTGCCGCTGACAGATTCAGTGGAAAACAGGGGTAAGGCAACCTCTGCTTCTTCCCTGGCTGTTCTGTCACACAATTCCGCCTCTCTCTCAGGAGTCACCACCACATCATCACTCTTCACTTTAATATAAAGAGAAGCGGGTCAAGTTTCAGTGATGCTTTGCCCCACAAGTCACTGACAGCACAAAAGCTTTTACGCCAACAGAGTGTCTCAATAAACAGTGAAGATAAAGTCTCTTTCCTCAATCTTGTATGTCTGTGAAAGGCCAGCCAGGGACTTGTCTCATCATTTACTGTGTCATGGATGTCATGAAGGCAAAAAGCCACAACCAACCATTCAGCTTAGTCAGGACAGTTGAACCTTGTTCATTTATATGGATGTGAGGAGGAAGGAAGGTAGGAAGGTAGAGTCTAATTATTAGTTGATCAATCAAATCAACAAAACATTTTCCATGCCACACATGTTCTAAATCAAACCAGAAACAAATGAAACTCTTATATAAAGTGATTCATTGATTGCTTAACAAATTACAAGCAGCAATTAACTGCAATCTAGAAATAAAGTTGTGAACTCTAATCATAAACAGATTTGCTTAAGACAGGACTCTCAGGACTATAATACAGTCCACACAAGTAACCACTTCACTGAAAAATCTACCAAACACTTGGAAAAAAAAAAAAGGCATGCGTCTGTTGACTGGACTTAATTGGCTGCAAGTACACCAAGTATTTAATGTACAGGATTACTACTCAACTGTCAGTGAGAGGATGTCGTACATCTACAAACAAAACTCAGAATAGAGAGTTTAGGTCAGGAATTCTCTTGTGACATAATACGCTTTACCAAAATCCCTTTTCTAGTGTAGGGGCACCTTGTCCTCTCTGGGCAATGTAGTGCATGTGTTGGCATTCATTTGGAGGCTTAAGAACAGCGTCTTTCCTGTTCTCCAATTCCTCCAAAACCTGATTAGACTTTTGTAGTGTCAAAAAAGATTTGACATCTCTAGCCTAAATAGACTTCTCTATCGGCTCTAAAAATGACACAGGCATTTCCTTCTTCAAGCCATAAAAGGAAGCTTTGGCTGCCAACAGCGAATTGATGGACACACAAGAGGTCACAATGAGTACTGAAGGAGAAGATGAGTAATGCTAAAAGACAGAGTTGCCAAGTAAGGGGGTGAAAAGGGGGGAAGTCAGTGAGGGTGAAATCACACCCTCTTGAAAGACAAAACACATCTGACAGTAATGAGCCTCAGCTGCAGAGATGTGTCCCTGCCAACTTGGCATCTAATTAGCTTCCTTCTCCCAAGCCACCATCACCGAGTGTCTATACCATCCGCTAACGTGCTTTGTTCTAATTCACTGGTCATCAGACATTTCCTCCTGTTAAAGTCCTTTACCTATACTTTAAACAAAGTTGACTCCTGCAATACAAAAGTGTAACTTCTCTACCAAAACAACTCTTTTCCCCCTAAGAACTGCTGAGATGTGGATGGATATTTTATCATGGAAATTTAGAAACGTAGAGGATAAGAGGCTCCTTCCGAAATATAACAAAGCCTAAAGATGAAATTAAAACACTCGAGGAATAGCACACCATTTCTGCGAGACTTGACTGTTGAAAGATGAGAGAGCAAGACATTTGCTTTGACCTGTGTTGAAATTAATGTGCATGATCTTTGTGCACCTGTATCTGGTATATCTGCTACCTTCTTTGTTGTAAAGGTTAACATGCATGCCTGGATTGTCTGGACAGGAGTGATTCGAAATCGATAAGCAATATTACAATTGCAATTTAAAGTAATTGAGCTATAAATCCTGTCATAGTCACAGACATGATGTGTTCCAGTGGTTCGTTCCCCCAAGAATTTAAATTGTGCAAACACTTTACTAAATCATCTTCTGGCAGAAAAAGCCAAAACCCCGTTTCTTGATGCCTGGGAGTGAGTTTGTGTGTGTGAGAGTGTGTGTGGGTGGGTGGCCTTGCCTGAATTTGCATCTATGCATTCTCCTGTTTATTCGAATTTTATGCATGCTCTGTGTGCATTTCACTGAATTATCACAAGCGTTTGTAGGGCCATTCAAGCTCTAGTGGCCATCAAAGCTCAGAGCCAAGTGTTTCTGAATATTTAAGATCCTGCGTCTCTTTTTGTTGCGGCAATGTGTGTGTGTGTGAAGTATGAGTTCAAATAATTAAGCCGTGGGGACTGTCAATCAAAGGATGGTTGAAGATGCACACCCCTCTGGTGATGAGAGGGCAGTATTAAAATGCTGCAAAATTCAGATTTGTGTGAGTTGGAGGGCACATACTCTTCTATGCATACAAACAAATTACATTTACACGAGAGAATGTGGGAGACTGTGTTGTAGCTTAGGATATACTCACAGCTGTATTTGCGTGTGTATGCATTTTAGAGTACAGAGGGCTTCACTGGTGTCGGCAAGAGACTTGTGGTTTTGTTTTACAGCGCTAGCAATGAGCCCAGATATCAGGTTCAATCAGCCTTAAAGATGGTAGAGTTTCACTGTGTAGCTTAATGACATCTTTCTTATAAAGACGGAAAACAAAAACAAAGCCAAGTTACAATAGTCGCCCTACCTTCTATGCCACTTTGTTACCCAGACAAAGAAAAAATTAGTTTCTTCTGAGTGACAGACTATCACCGCTGCCTGTGATCTCCCACCTGACAACCAACTTGATGAAAGAGAAGTCAAGGATGTCATAGCCCACGACATAGTGTCACTTTGAACTGTCCACACCTAAAGGATTCCTGAAGAGGCAGACATCAATGTGTGAGAGATGTTAGAGCAGCACCTCATCTCTTCACAGTGATGTGAATCAGCAGTGGCGGTGAAGCCTGATATTCCACTCATGAAAGAGTAACTCCTCAAAGCCTTGAACGAATGTGAGAACGGTGCTCGTGTGAAATGACACGTAGGTATAAATGGAGCAGAAAACCACCAACCTCACTACTGAGGCTTTTAAACGACCAACTGCCAAATATCATAAAACTAGAATTTATCTGCAAATAGACTGGGACAGAGAGAAATGTTTACACACCAAATGGAAAAAAACAAACAAAAATCAATGCTAAATTGCTGGTTTGTTTCTCTCAGAGGTCGACCCATGTTGTTGCAAAATATTTTGAAACCTGAATTGCTGTGTCTACTTTCGTCACCTCCACTGATGGAGGTCTGGGTTGTTTTGACAGCCTACTCAAAAATTTTAAATGAAGCTAATTACGTCCTGCCTGCCTTTGGTTGAATATATTTTCTGCATCAGACAAACACATCAAATGTGCATAATAAACTTACTACAAGTTGTTCAACAGTGCTGCTGCTTTATTATGACTGCAACAATCTATGCATTCTTGAACCTGCCCCTATGGATTGTCTTTGCTACTTAACTTGAGTAAATATAATCAAATGTACAAAACACATCTGCTGTGCTCTACCAGGGAAATCCTGACGGAAACTCTGGCTGCTGATGAAGAAGAGTATTACAGGGATAAGTGGACCATGTTTGGAAATGAAGCTGAGAAGGTGGAGGTGGACGTGATCAGAAACCAGCATCTGTTACGCACACAAATTGATAAAATTGCCCTTCGTAAACAGGTAGAGGTTTTGCTGTCAGGAATAACCCACAATGCTGCTGGATAGTTTTCCTTTCTAGAGGCCTTTAACAAGCACCTAGTATGAACGCTATATGTTCGCCTACCAAACAAAGGGGTCACAGCATGTTCACATGATATAATAATAGGACAGTTACAAGTGAACACAGCTATAACTTCAAAACAATGACTTGAAGAGGACAGAAGATAAACAGTGAATAGTAAATGGTGCCATGTTTGTAGTTTTATTTCATGTAGAGACTTCTCTAGGTGTTAGATTAGATTTTATTTTTCTTAAGATTACAACTTCTAGTTGTAGTTCTGGTAATTTTACTAGAATACAGAAAGAAATCCTAAGCTTATTTTTTCCCCCTCAATACAATGCTAACTGAGAAACTGTGTATTAAGTTAATAAAGCTATGAATGGAGGCTAGCCCAGACATGTCATGTCTTCGGCTCCCTCTTTCACATAGAGGGGAGTGCTAATTTGCTGGAATGGATTTAAAGTACCGTTAATGTACTAATACTTTCTAACAACTGAGTCAGTTTCAAGGTTGGTTTATCACATGTCAGTTACAAATTGTACTTTGCAGACAAATCCATCCCACTTGATGAATATCACTTTTTAAATGATCTAGCATTAACTTGCCAGACGCCATTTATAGACTTGTTATGAAGGCTGGACTTAAATTGCAATCTTTAATGTGTGTCATATGTTATCGTCAGTAAATTACAATATGTCTATTTTGACATTGCTTTATTGAATCATGTGCACTGAAAGAAACACCTCTTTCACAAGCTGTAGTGGATTTAAAAATTAAAATATAGCATGACAAATAATGCTACACGAGTGACCTAGTTTTCAATTTTAATTTGAAAATTAATTATATTTCTTATTTCTACCATGTACAACAGTCATTTTACAGTTTAAGAATATATAGAATATGCTTTATTTACAGCATCATTTTACTGTTCATGTTACTGACACAAAGTAATATTTGTTATTTTAGTTTTTTCCTTACTATCTGTGCTCTAGGCAGAAAAGAAGGCATATTCCCACATGAAGTACCTGGAGCGTCTGAGTCAGAAGGCTCCAGACTTTCCAATCCCTCTTAGGTCTCACACTGTCTGGGAGGGCATGACAGTCAAACTCTCCTGTACCGTCCACGGTTCCCCACCTCCAAAGATCACATGGTAAGAACTTGTTGGCAGCACTCCACTAACCTACTAAAAATCCTTTTCAAGACATTTCTATTAAATTCCTCTGCTAGGATAGACTAGCATCATTTTAATGTAGTATCTTGCTTGGCTGGAGCAGGTTAGATCAGAAAAAGTTATCTGTACCTGTAAGTTATAACCTTCAGGGAAGAACTACACATGGTGTATAATAATGTTCAGTACAGTTGTAGCTTACTTTCATATTTTACTTTATTGAAGGTGACATTATCAAGCAATCATACTATCAGGAAATCAAAAAAATAACAAATTTGTCAATTAATAAATGCCCAACATTCAGATTATGATTGTTATTTGATGCTTTACTTTTTTATAACTGCACATTTGATCTCTTTAGTTCTTGGACAGCATAAATAAAATGTAAAATTACCACACTATCAGTTATTAATAACAACCATAGTCTTATATTACATTCTTGTATTTTTTATATTAGTGCCAAAGATGTACTAGAGGTAAAGGTAAATTAGGTTATGCACCTGTTCATGGTAATAAATTAATATAAAGATGGACTCAAAGTCCTGAGTTGTATGCGAAAAAACTCCACAGCTCTGAACCCTGACTTGAATATCGATCTCTGTATTAATATGAAATCACCTTTGTTAATTCAGGCAACGCACCAAACTGTCAACCTTGATACTTGAGTTAGACTAGCTGATGAAAAGACTGTGTGTGCTCAGTATTCATGAACATAAAGCTGAGATCCAGAAAACCTGGAGCTTATGGGTTTCACAATCCCATATGGGACCCATCGAGTCCAATGAGCTGCAAAAAAGATGCCCTCAACAATGCTCTGCCCAAGACAGAATAAAAAATCAAAGGCCCCCTTTGGGTGTTACACATTCAGCCAAACTAACATTTGACTAGTGTAAAACATACACAAATAATCAGTGGGAAGGAGCATGAACCACACAGGTTTAGTTTCACTTTGCTTTGATATTTGAAAGAAAAAACCTAAACACATTAAAATGCATTTTAAATTTTCACCTCAGGTATAAAGATAACATGCCTCTGAGAATCTCTGACCAACCATGGAATTACAGTCTTCAGCAGAAATTTGGTCTCAACTCACTGGAGATCAGAAGGTACGTCATCAGTGAAAACCCCCAATTAAGACTGAAAATCTGTGTAAAAAATGTATGAATATGGCACAGGGGTGTGTAACAGAGGAAGGTGTAGATAGCATGATTTATCATTAATGATTTGAGAAACAAATATTTAACTTGTGGGTGAAGTTAGACTTCTCCGTTTACTAAATTCTAAGAATGAATATGTGAATTATATTGAGTCAATTGCAGTAAAGGCAGTAATTTTCTAGTTTTATGTGGCATGTTAAGGGAAATGGAACAAACACTGTTAAATAAATACAGTTTACTACAGTACAGGCAAATGAATGACATCTAATATCCTGCATCCATCTCTAAAAGGTGCTCTGCTGGTGACGCTGGCGAGTATAAAGTGGTAGCCAAGAGTTCCCTGGGTGAAGCTATGACCTTTGCAACACTTGTGGTGAACTGTGAGTCATTTCTCGTTTCATTTCAGCACAACCTTGGTGGAAAACTATTATGGATTATACAAAGACTGGTAACAGTACTATTCCTTCCAAGGACTAAAGTCAAGGAGTTCAGTTTCATACTTCAAGTGGCAATGGGACACTGAGACACTAAGGAGCTAGAGGCCAAACATCTTTACACCACAGAATAAATTATCGATTTCAACAGTACACTAGTCAAAAAACAGCACTAAGGGGAAACAACACAGGATTTCCATTTAAATGTAAACTATATGCTGCATTGCATACAATATGATCATCTTTAACAGTTAAACACCTCTGAACCAAACAAAATAGTGCCCTTTGCATGCAAGTAAAACTGCATGACATAACTATATTTCTAAAGCTGAGTAACAATTAAAAAGATAACATAGTCAAGCCAGTAAAGGTTTTGTTAAAGGATAAAACACGCACAAAAAGCTGCACTAACAAGGTTTAAAGGCAAACTATTAAACTGATCAAACCAGAAACCAAATTATTAGTAAATGCACAACCACATATACTTAAGAGCAAAACTTTTTTCTTTTTTTTTTTTAACCTTAATATTAGTCAGCCACAAATCAACAGCACGGACAGCAACACTGTTTGGAAAAACACTACAAACCTGATACACGGTCGAGTTGGAGAAATGCATGTAGCTTTACTCACCATTACTTGTATCCAGGAAGAACTGGAGTTGAACCATTTCAGGACAGAGTCCAGTCATTAGCTCTTGAAGGTAAGGCGACATTATCCATCTGATTGTGAAGCATCGCTGCTGAATGATCTGCTCAGCATTTGTCTTAGTTGTATACTCAAAAAGTCTCTGTCTAAATATCATCACAAGTAAGTGCTTATAATCTATGTAGCTAAACAACTGAAGGTAAAAGTTATGCAGGACCGGACGCTAGCTAGCTAGCTAAGCTCAGCTAGTTGAAAACGACCTGCTGAAAATGGCGGACCGAGGTTAACGGGCCGCACCTGTCCGACACCAATTAGCCGTTCTGGTGTTAGCTTTTTTTGGCAACTCGGCTGATTTTTCGCCATTTTGTTTGCCACCTTACGTATTACCTCCGACCCTAACATTTTGCCTCCCTGTTGTTAATGTATACGCTCAGTCACTACAACAAATTAATACTTATTTTAGCTAGGTAGCTAATTAGACACTGGGGGAGTTTTGTTAACCCACTACTAGCTAACGTTTGTTTTAAATTGACCGAAGGCCCGCCCCCTACCTGGACAGGTGATTAAGCTGTTGCTCGGCAACGGATAAAAATATAGTAGAGTTATTATCGTACATGCACATACACATATACAGTTCTATTTGCACATTTACAAGAAATGAAATTAAAGGCAAATCCAACATAAAGTGGCTCGGTATGTAAGTAATAATTAAGAAGTTTATAAAAAAGTGTACAGTGTCAGTGTACATTTGCAGATTCAATTCAGTTCAATTCAGGTTTATTTATATAGCGCCAAATCACAACAAAAATCATCTCAAGGCACTTTACAATGTAACGTTTAAGACCTTACAATACAACTAAATAATAAGGAAAACCCAACAAATCCCCCTTTGAGCAAGCACTAGGCAACAGTGGAGAGGAAAAACTCCCTTTTTAAGAAAGGAAGAAACCTCCAGCAGAACCAGGCTCAAGGTGGGCGGCCATCTGCCTCAGCCGGTTGGGGTGAGTGGAAAGAAAGAGAGAAAAGAACAGCAGATCACACAACCAATAACAACAACAAGCAACAGGCAGGCAGGCAGGCAGGTTGGATGGGCCAGCAACTGAAGACCCGGAATACACAGCCTGGGCGAGATAGAGAGAGAGAGACACAGAGAGAGAGAGACACACACAGAGAGAGAGGGAGGCACAACTACAGGAGAGAGAA
>OMLM01014355.1:0-18767 GCA_900302695.1 Helostoma temminkii
GAAACCAGAGAGGCTGAGGGGGGTGAGCTGCACACATCAAGCCACAACCCGAAAGCTGAGGTTGGCAGATAAGATGCGAGTGCTGTTTTTAGGGGGAGATACCAAATGTTAGAGACCGCATTTTAGTTGAAAGAAGAACTGTAACATTAGGAAAATGATTTGAACCTCTGTAGACATTTAAAAGTGCTCTGCTCCTTCGTTGAAAGTTGAAATCATGCACATCTTACTGCGACGTGCACGTTCATGCACGTTTTAAACTAAGCTCAGAGAAGCTTTTCGGTAGAGTCATAGTCTGCACAAACATCATCCTGAGCAGAAAAGTGAAGGTGAATAATAAAATGAGTCGGTCTACAGCGATACCACTGCAATTCCCCCTTAAAACTTTAGTTTGTCAGGTTTATGACTATATATATTCATTCATTCAGTTTAGTGCAACGGATTCTTTTACAGAAGAATGAAATCAATTTAGTTTTTAGTGCCTGTGAAATATGTTCTGCTCTTTGCGGGATGACGTAGACTGGAAACACTCAGAGTTAGTATCGTTTCATTCATCTGAGGTTCAAGCTGTTTGTGTTTAATACAAGAAAAACATATCTGACAAACAAACAGATGAAATAAGAGAAAAGTAAGACCAAGACAAGACGAACACAAGATGTTCATTTTTAAGACAAAAAAATAAACAAATAAATAACAATGAGATTAACTGAAGCAAGTGAAATAAAAATAGTTCCTACTTCTACTGGCTTAATGTGCACAGAAGCTGAAGCGGTAATGAAATTACAAATAGACGGTTGAACTGTGACGGTTCTGTACCTGGTCATCTGCAGGTGTTTCTTCCTCAGAACCAGCAGGAACAGAACCAGCAGAGCGATGAGCAGGATGCTGAGGACGGCCAGAGCCGAGATCGCCGCCACGCTCGGGTTCATCTCTTTGGCTGCGGAAACAAACACAGATTTTAGATACAGTTTTTCTAACTTCTGCTTCTGCTTCACCTGCTGCTTTTTTTGTACATTTAAAAACAAACAAAAACAAAAGACCCATAAAAATATCCAAAAGATAAAACAGTGCGAAGAACACAAATAAAATGTGCAGGTAGGCAGGACAGACAAAACACCCTAAAGCTTTAGAGAATTAATGAAATGTTGATGGAAGACGACTAAAGTCTGATCCAAAGTTCAATCACCCTTTATTACTAAAACTGAAGATGGAACAGGTAAAGCAGTTGATTAGCAGATCTCAGGTGCCTGCTGCTCTAACATATACTGAGGAGCGAGACATTAAGAGCTTTAAAAACATATAAATGATATTTGACAGGAAGCCAGTGCAGGTCATTAACACAGAGTAAAGCTCCGTCTTCTTGTTCTGGCTGCTGCTTGTTGCATCAGCTGCAGACGTGACACAGCAGACTCAGAGACACTAAAGTAAAGTGAGTTGTGACAGTTCTCGTGTTCTTCTGAGAAAGAAAAGTCTAAGTCAATATTTCTGAGACAAACATGATTTGTCTCAGAAATATGATCATGCTAGAATCTGAATTAT
The DNA here is from genome assembly GCA_900302695.1 of Helostoma temminkii. Lineage (NCBI taxonomy): Eukaryota > Metazoa > Chordata > Actinopteri > Anabantiformes > Helostomatidae > Helostoma > Helostoma temminkii. Next base: position 1,537 of record OMLM01014355.1, read on the forward strand.
CGGGAGGAAGATACAGCCGAGTATCATCAGCACAGCAAAGAAATGAGACGTCACATTTTGAGCCTAGTAGTAGCAAATAGAAGTGGACCTAAAACTGAGCCTTGAGAAACTCCACAGTTGATTGACTGGGGGCAGATTGTGAATAATGACAGGTAAGTAGAGAACCGCTCTTAGCCAGTCCCCTGAATCTGTTTAAAACAGATTCACTATATCTGTTTCCACTTACTGGGCTGCTGCTTATGATTAAGCAGATTTCTGGACCAACCGTGTCTAAAACATCTTTTAAAAGGTGTGAAGGAACGTATCGAGGGGAGAAGTCGTATGTGAGATAACTTCAGAGAGATATGCAGGAGTGACCGGCTGAAATTCATTAAGGACTCAGTGGCTGTGCCGAAAAGTCCATAGAACAAACATTTTAGAGCAATTTTACTGGCAAAGAAATCTAACAAATCTTCACAAGAGGCTGTTGATGAAATTAATAGTATTGACAAGTACCTTGGGGCTGTTCTAGTGAAATATAATAACTAAATGTTTAGCTCCTGCTGATTTAACAGCTTTTTGATAATTTACCAGGCTGGATTTCAACATTTATATAAGAGATCTGAAGCTGATCTATGTTCTGTCGTCGTTCAGCCTTCCTGCATTAAGACCTGAAGACGAGCGTGTCCTTATTTAACCTGCGTTATTACAGTTTTTTAGTTTCCCATCTTTAAAGGAGCCACAGAGTTCAAGATGCTCCCACAAACTGAGCCACCCACACTGGGTAAGAACTGATGGTGGTTCCTGTTTTGGAACATGGTGAAATATAGTGTGGCTAAGCTTTACACACAGAGATACCCAGGTCCCCAACACTGAATGACAGAACAGATAAACCAAGTGTAAAAGCTACGTCCAACGTGTGACCTCGATAATGAGATGGACAACACAACACAGAACAGCTCAGCAAACTCAGACAGAAATGCACTTTGCAATTTTTGTGGACATAAAAGGGAAGAAAGTATTATTAATAAATATCTCATTTTTTGTTGCATATAATTCAGCTTTTAATTGTTTTGTGATTCACTAATATGAATCTATCTAAAACTGCAGCTAATCAAACTAAAGTTCTGCACCGTTGCAGCCGAGGTGTGAGTGTACGCGGCAGCGCCACCTACCGACGGTGGTGATGCTGATGTGAGCGGCTTTGCTGGGAGTGCTGTAGCTGAAGCTGGTGACGGAGCAGTTGTAGGTGGACGATGGCATCAAACCAGAAACCGTCACCACGTGAGAGTTGGAGGTCTGAGGCTCCCGGGCCTGAAAGAGACGAGAGAAAGGATCAGGCACCTGGTTTCTATGACACTGACACAAACGCTGCTCAATAAACTTTATTATCAAGAGTTTGAAAGTTGAAATATGAAACAAACTCAAACTAAATGTTAATTTGATTATTTTTTCTGTTTTTTTCTTTTTTTTTTAGATTTTTGTCAAACTCAACACTTCCTGCTGAGATTTCACTTTAAAAGCTTTTTGTGAAAGTAAGGTCCCTTTAAGCTGTGGAAAGGCTTTTAAAGTGAAATACACAGGAAGTGTTAAGTTTTCTTGGGTGTAGTTTAATGATGATAAAAAATGAGCTGAACATGACACAAGCTTGAGTTTTGGTGACGTTATGACATCGTTAAAAGTGGTCTCAACGTCTTTTTGTATGTTTTCAGGATGTTGTAGACGACAACAAAGGGAAGGAGCGTTTTCAGATGCTACTGATCTACAGCCAGAGATCAGATGTCTCTCACAGCCTCCATGATCCAATAATGTAGAAACTGCAAAACTGATAAAATCCCAGCAACACAAACACTGAGCAGAGGAGAATAATGGCTGAAGTCACCTGGTGATTCACCTCAGATACGACCTGATGATTCAGGACTGGAAGTTAAAATGTAGTAAAAATATCTAAAATACTGGATGTTCACCACTGAGCCACAGTCGGACTGAATCATTTACATATTCAGACACTTTGATGTTGTTTCTACACTTCAGTTTCTTCTGGTTCAGTGAGTCAGAAAAGCTTCATTTGGTCTGAAATCACCTTAATCTCTGTGGTTTTATATTTATTCTAATGTTTTTGATGAAATGTCATTTTAGCTGTGTGTCTAATAAATTCTTTCATCTGTGGTGAAACTCAGGTTTGGAAAAGTGCTGACTGTATCTGAAGACTCTGACTCTGTCTCTCATAGTTTCAATCGTTTAATTCGTCATTTTTGACTTTTTATCCTAAATCGTGACTTTTTCACTTCAGTTTATCTTATCGTTACTGTATTTTCTCATTTCCTCTCAGATTAGGAATTGTAGACATTCATTTGTAGATATGTTTACCCCACTAAACTAACTTTCTCTGGACGTCAATGCTTGGCTCTCTCTTAAACTGCTGTACAGGTAACACAGACAGTAGCTGTACCTTTAGCTCCTTGCTGGCTTTGCTGGGTTTGCAGAGAACCTGGTAGTAGTCGACCACCCCCTCCTCGGTCCACAGCAGAGTCACAGATGAGTGAGTGGCGTTCACGGCGTACAGAGACCTGGGGGGAGCCGGCTCTGTGTGAAACAATAGCCCGAGACACAGGTTAAGTCCTCGATCTGAGCCCGAGTGACAGAAAAAGCTGCGTGGTAAACCAGCTCAGAGCTGAGCCTCAGAAACACTAACACTTCCTCTGAGGACAAAAATACTTGAGCGCGCTCAGAAAGGGAAGTGGAAAATTCAGTTTCATACTCACTTTCAGAGTGAAAACACCACCAAGTCTAGCTGAAACAAACTGTCCGGCTGGAGTCCAGCGTGAACACACTGATCCAGAAGAACTTAACTCTGAGGTCTCAGTTGTAGAAGCAGAAACGTCACTGTCGACTCAGCACAGCTAAAACCTGCTGCCGTTCATCTTTCCATTTCCTTATTCATATCAGATCAAACATGCATGTCAGTCCAAATCCGGCCGAGATTTCCAGCATCGCTCGCCGCTGAAAACTGTCTCTACTGTGTTTCAGCTGTGACACGTTTCATCTGAGCCTCACACCTGCAAAGTTTGGCTCAGTTTAACACAGTAGGTTCAGGCTGGCGGCCGCATTATGTCCTTAAGTGTCCACGCTGCCAAGGTGTGAAGGACACTGAGCAACTTCACTCCAGTCAAAATCTACTAAATAAAAGTAAAAGTTGCTCATTTCTACATTTACTCTGAGCAACGTCAGTTTTTCTAGTTTCCTGCTCCAGGACAGTTGTTTCGCAACAGATTATTTTAAAGTGCAATAAATTTCCAGCTGCTCACTTTTATTTTGAAGTACAGTTTCCTGCCACTTGCAGAGAACCCTGACTAGCTGAAGGAACCTGTGAAAAGCTGGCTTCAACTTAGATTAACAACAGAAACCATGAAGGTCAGAAACCGAAGAACAAACACTGCAGCCATTTTGTGAAACACATTTGGTTTAGTGTGTGTGGACAGAAGCATTTGTGTCTGCTTCAGATTCAGATTCAGATTCAGATCGTTCCTGCGTCTTTACTCTGGATGTGAGACTGTGTCATTTCTTACTTTAGAAAATTTAAATACATATAATTTTAGTAGACAGTAGTAGTACCCTTTGTGACAGTAGTAAATATTGAAGTAAAAGTACAGCAGAGTAAATCTGATTCTACTGAAGACGAGCGCTGATTCTGACCCAGTTTGATGATGTTCGGCACCGACGTGTTCCGGCTGCGCTCCGTGCAGGCCGTCACTGTCAGGTTGTAGATGTCTCCTGGAGGCAGAGGGAGGCTGGCCCGCATCACGTTACGCGTCACCTGGCAGAAACACACAGTAAGTGAACACACACACACACGGCAGCGACTCCAGCTGGTCGTCCTGAGTTACAGTTAACAGTTAACGACGTGTCTGCCGGGAACTTCTTTGGCCTCGCGGAGCAGGAGAGTCGCAGCTCAGACAGGAAGTCATTCCTCTGCTGCTAATAATAATAATGGACTCGGCCCAGAAATAATGAGCTGAACACACGACTGCTGTGGTCCGGAGATGAAGGAGGCCTGCGAGCAGCACCTGAACGCACCTGAAGCTGCCAATTCCACAAAGTCCCAGACAACATTACATAGCAGCAGCCTGAGCCGGACCCCGGACCAGGGTCCCTCTCCTCTCACCAGTCTACACATGTCAGTTCAGTTTGGCCTGATATAACTGTGGCCTGTGTTTACCTCAGTCTCAGTATAACTACAGCTGCTCTGTGAAGGAACGTTAGAGGACGTTAACACTCACCCTGTCACATAAAATACCATAAAACACGTTTAAGTTTGTGGCTGTAATGTGACAAAACGTGGAAAACTATAGTTTTTACAAGATGCATCTTCCCTTCAGACAGTAAATAAATAACCGTTCACAAGTCCTTATGACTGAATGAATAAGTGACAGAGTGAGGACTCACGTCGACAGAGTAGCTCTTCTCCGGTCCTTTCTTGCCGACAGCGACCACCTGCCAGTGCAGCATCCTGGAGTGCGACAGGTCGATGAAGAGCTCGCCGTACGTCCACCGCACGTACAAAACGCCGTGAGAATAATCCACCGAGCTGATGTGAGGAGCCTCAGGAGCTGCAGACATTTTCACCGACACGAACTCTCGTCGTTATCGACACCAAGTCACATTTCACAGACAAACACTGAGCTTCTGCTACAACATGTGATGCTTCTACCTTCAGAAGTTTTTTAACATTACGTGAATTAAAACGTAAACACTGAGCTCAGGTCACATTTTACCTGTAACGAAGCTCACGGTCGAGCTGTCGCAGCAGCTGAGCGGCGGGTCGCCCCACGTCACCATGGAAACACGGAAGTTATAATACCAGGCCGGCAGCAGGTCGGTCACCCTCTGAGGAATCAGACCACGCATGGTCAGTAATCTGATTACACTGGGACACATCTAGTACGTCTGTATTTCTACTTTATGTAACTTTGACGTCGATATTTCACTTCACTGCACCACAATTATTTAACAACAGGAAGCTTCAGAACTGTTTCTGGTGACTGACCACTGTTTGAATGACTGGTTCTGGTGTGAGGCCCAGAAACCAGTTAGCGCTTCTGGTTCCCTCACTGGGTTTTTGGTTAAATGACTGAAATAAGTTTTGTGGTTCTGAGATCTTCACATTTTATTCTACAGCATAAAACACAGCAGTAAAAACTCTGCACGTGATTGGTAGAGGTTCTTAAGTTGGTTTTAACAAGTGGCTGAATGAGACCACAGAAAGTCCAGAGTCCAGTTCTGTGTGATAGCAGCTTCACGTCTCACACAGCACCGACACTTAGAGAGCAGGTCTTTGCAGAAAAGGTAACGGTTCCTAGTTACAGCTTGTTACTGCTGTTGATCATATTTAAATAAAGTTCATCATGCTGAACACAACAGAACCTTTGGTTTGTCATTTTCTGCACCAGTCCAGAACCTACTGGAAGAATCCCAGTGGAACCAGGCTGCTGCTACAGAAACCATCCCTGAAATGAAGATGGACTGAGCTGGGCCGGTCCTCAGGGGGACAGTGTGTGAGCATTACCACTGAGGCGATGACAGAGGCGGTGGCTGCGATCTCGTAGTAGGTGGTCCACTCTGAGGCCAGCGTGACCGGGTTGAAGAAGAAGGTCTGCAGGACATATTTCCTGAAGGCGACGTGGTACGGCCGCTGCCAGCTCAGGATCACGGCCGTGGGACTCAGAGGGTAGACGGACAGCTCGCGGACCCCTGTGGGCTCTAACACAGCGACACTTTGCTGTCATGTGATCAGACTTCGCGTGTTTAAAACGTTCACTCCATTAAAGTAAAGACGTTTTTAATACGACGTATAAACCAGTGCTGATGATGCAGACTTCACTTTATTATGACTGCTCACCTATATCGATGATAACAGGTTCAGACGGAGGACTGATCAGGGGTCCGTTAGTGTGGTAGACCACCACCCTGTACTGGGCTCCTGGGGTCAGGTTGGTGATGAGGTCGCTCGTCGAGTTTTCCTGTCAAACGTAAAAACACAAAGTTTTTTTAGAGAGATTCAACGCAGCAGAGTTTAGTTTGCTAAGAGGAATAAACTGTAGCATCTGTCGCAGAGACCACTTCACTGTCCGAATGTTTTCAGACGGCGTTTACAGCCGATTCCTGGTTCTCACACTGTTACTATAATAAGATAATGAAATGTTCCTGCAGCTGCCTCTTAATGACGCTGAAGGTGAAAAGCTCCATACAAATAAATCATATACAGAAAAGCAGTTTAGACTGAATATAGACTGATGTTTTTGATGTTTGATATATTTGATCTAACACTTTAGCCTGACCTGAGCCTTCATACATCACATCCATTAATTAACACGTGTCTGATGAGTCTGTCTGTTTTAGTAGATGTCACACGGAGAAACTTTTCTATAGAAACTTTCGCCCCCTGTTAAACCGGAACCGGACTCGTCACCTCGCTGCAGTAGGTATTCTCCATCCTCTGGCTCAGACTGGGCTTCAGGCAGGTTGTAGAAACCACCGACACCAGGCTGCCGTTGTGGTTCTCAGAGGACGGAGCCCAGGAGACGGCGGCGGTGCTTGAGTCCAGCAGTCGGACGCTGACGGCCTGAGGACGCTCTCGCAGCTCCTCCAACAGTTCACCACCCGGACCTGGTACAAGACAGAACTGATTTATTGTCCTGCAAACACCAAGACTGTGTCTTCACAGGTTTACAGAAAAACACTAAATATCAGTTTCTATGGTGCACAGAATAATAAAGTCGGACTGTCTGGTTGGTTCAACAAGAGGTTTAAAACACAGACCTTTAACTTATGTGAGTATTATGGATTCATTCTTTACTTTTCTCCTTACATTCAAATCAAAAAGATCATTTTATGACTAAAGTGGAATGAAGTCTACGTACTGAGGTAGAAGGTGAAGCCAGTGTCGGCCGTGCTCTCTCTGGCCTCACAGTCTCCAGACGAGCTGAGCGTGGCCACCTGGACTCGGTACGTTCCCGGCTCCGTTAACTCTGTGAAAAACTCGTGAGTGTTCTCGTCCACTGTTGCAGTTTCTGTAGAGTTACCTGAGGAACAGAGAGAATAGTCTGTGTAAGGTAATTACTGGCTAAGCTCACTAGCTAACGCTGGCTAGCTAGTTCGTTAGCTAACAGTCTACTGTCCCTGGAACACCCAGTTTCCTGTAAAGCACCGTTACCCTTGTTCATGTTGTAATGTTAAACAGGTTGAGCCAATGAAAATGTCAAACTCTTATAAACATCAGCATTGAAGCATTTTAACAGCAGTGGCTGGTTTTACTACAGAAACTTTAGTGTGATGATCCACTTGTTCTGTGGGTGTGAACTACATCTAAGTTCAGGTGTCTACAGGTAAATGAAGCTGTACCATCTCTGTAGATGTAGATGTTGAAGCCGTCGTAGCTGGTGGGGGGTCTGGGCGGCAGCCAGCGCAGCTCCAGCAGGATGGGGGGTAGTTTAGTGGGCAGGACGAAGGGTTCAGCGGGGAGACCCATGGCTGAACCCGGCTCATTGGAGTCTTCGTACTCCGACACCACGGCGTTAACGAACTCCTCGTCTCCGTCGGCAGGAGACGGCTCCGTTGGATCCAGGAAGTAACTTTGAGTCTCTGCCTCCATCGACTGGAGGCCGTTCAGGTCGGCGGTGGGGGTTCCTGTCAGGTTCTGTGCTGGGTCAAAGGGCACCTGAGTGGCAGGTCCCGTCTCCTCCTCAGAGGTGTTCCCCTCCTCCACCTCCTGCTCCACCAGCGGCGGGACATTCCGGGCTCGGCGGGAAGCTCGTTGCCTTTCCTGGCCCCCTGCGGGAGGAAGGGCGTTGGGGGCGTCACCTGGATCTGCTCCCTGACTCAGGTGGACGACCTTATGTGAAACGTTGAGGGGAGGGTACGGCACTGTGAGGGAGAAACAACCCTCTGTGAATGTTTGGAGAAACAAACCAGTGGTCCTGGTACTCCACCGAATCCTAAATATGCTAAATGTTGTAAAATCCTGACGACAGTTTTAATCCTTTCGACCTCTGAAGTCTCTGTTAAAGGCTTAATAAACATATAAACATGACAAATATACCTTAAACATCTTTTAAAAGCATAATCCCTTGAGCTCACACTCACTGGCCACTTTATTAGGTACACCTGTGCAGTCTAATCCAACACAGCAGCTCAGTTCTACTATATGTTTACTACTGAGTAGTGGCGATGTTATATTAAGGGAGGTTCTACTCTTCCTATTTACATCACTGAGGGTCCAAAACATCAGAGACACCTCCTGATATAATGTATTGCAGTTTAATAGTGACACAATGCTCCAGTATGACTAGACATTATCACCTGTCTGACAGTTTCAGGTTAAACACTGAGAAATTATAACTGTTAAAGTAGAATTCATGGCAGAGCTGATGATCCATTAGATTGTGTACCTAATAAAGTGGCCAGTGGGTGTATATTTAAAACCCTAAAAGACATATTTAAATCATTTAAGGAAATAATAAATGTTGGAAACGCTGTGTTCTGATGATCTGAGAGCAGAAACGCTCCATGATACTCGACTGAAAGGTGAAATAATAAGAGCCAAAGTGTCTCTGACACATCCGGCTTCAGTGCTTCCTGTTGAGATGCTGAAGTGAGGGATGTTTCCGGAAGCGCAGCTCCCTCACTGAGCTCATTAATCAGGAGGAGGAGGCTGGAGGGCAGTAATGAAGCGTTTCTATCACTTCTATAACATCAGCGATGCAGAGGAGACGCAGCAGGAGGCCGTTCGCTGAGAGGGAGCCTCGTTAATGTGCTGAACCTCATTTATCAACTATAAATATGAGACGAGCTGTTTACACTTCACATAACTCTGACACTTACACCAACAGCTGTAAACGTCTGGGTTCTAAGGCTCGGTATGATTTTCTGTTGAGTAAATATTTGACAGTTTTTAGCCAAATATTTTATTTATAGTTTCTCCGCTAGATTTTCTGAAGTGTTTCAGTGTGAAGGAGCTGTGAACAACACGTCCTGTACTTTAGAGGAAAATATACCCAGTGAGTAGAGGATGCAGCCTCTTACCTGTCCTGTGGTGTACAGGTGTGTGCGTGATGTCGCTTTGTGACACCAGCGCAGTCTGGTACACCGTGGCCTCAGAGATCAGCTGGAAGGTGATGTTTCGGTAGCACACCCCCGGCAGCCAGTGTTTGAACACCGTCTTCCCTCTGTAGAAGTCTACAAGTGACAGAAGATCTGGATTCAAACTGTGACTTTAAAATCTTCAGTAAACGTAGAACGAACGGGACGGAACCATCTGGACCGAAGAACAGCAGGACATTAGAACCCGTCAGTGACCGTCCTGAGGGGACAGCCCAGACGTTCTGTCTCGGTCCGCACTGCGAGAGCAGCAGACAGGTAGACCGGACAGTTTTCACAGTTTTATTCTGTTCAGATAAGAACAGCGAACAGCTGTAAGGACGCAGGCTAAACTGCAGTACTGCTTAGTAATTAGTAGTAAAATGTTTCGCACTTCCAGCCCGAAGGCACCGACCTCACTATGTCAGTGAAAAGGTCTCGATGCTCGCCGTCTCACCTTTGTAGAGCATGGAGCGGCGCTCTTGTCCCTCGGTGTAGCTGATGTTCACTCTGCTGAAGACGTTCCTGGCCGGAGCGTCGATCTCGAACACCACGCCCGTCTCTGGAGACTCTTTATAGTCGGATATGCGAACGCCGTGGACGGGAAGAGGCTCTGCAGAGACAAAACCACACGTCAACGTTCACACCAGAGGTTATTATACAGATGTGAAAGATAAAGGCGACGTTAAGGGTTAAATTTCTCTTTAGGGTTAAATATTGTCTAATACAATCCTTTAACTTTATACTTCCATTTATTAACAGATTAATTAATGGGATTTTAACACAGTTTTATTTACTTTTAATTTAAATATTAAAACACTAAGAATAAAAAAGTGATTATACACAATGTTACTGTGAAAAATAATAATAAACACTAATCATTAACTATATGTTCATAGAAAAGTTCCTTTAGTTCTACACAAAACGAATGAGAATAAACGTCCCTGATATTTCAGAAACACTTCTTACTTGTGAGCACAGGCACAGTCTTCATGGGTCTGGACCAGACCTGCGCCAGTTTAACCAGCAGTCCCACCGTGTAGCAGAGGCCATGAAACGATGTGTTGATCAGCAGAGGCTCGCTGGCGTTCACGAACGGAACCAGGATCAGACGAGGTTCTCCAGAGATCTGAGCAGCGTAGGTTGTGACGTTCTCCTGCAGGTCTGAAGGCTCGAGGGTCGCCACGATCAGACCGCCGTCGTTTACGGACACGTGGAACGCCGACGTACCCTGAAAGACATCAAATATAAAGACATGAGTTACATTATCATTTATCTGCTGGTGTTTTCTCGATACAGTTTGAGTCAAAGATCTTCAGAAAAACACACTGAGGAAACTAGAAGTAGGTTTAATTCTGTGACACTTCCAGTTGAACAAACCCCCAAAGGTTCAAAAGCAAAAAGCTTTTTAAAAAACGTGGTTAATCACAGTTCATTCATTGGGGCCTGAGCCTCTAACATGTAAGACGTCTCTGTGAGGAAGACGAGGATGAAGCTGCAGGTTTAATATGAACACCATGATGTTTACACCTCAGGAGGAGCAGTAGTAAATAAAAGACATTGGCTGTCAGCTGGAGAAACACAGCGTCTGAATCCTGATGATGGCCGAAGCTGAATAAAGAACAGTTTTCCATCACTATTAAAAAACAAACTCCATTTGTTCAGACGCTGAAGATGAATTCATTCAGAGTATCAGCATCATCTCCAGCACACTCACGTCTCCTCTCCTGACTGAGCCAATATTACAGCACAGCTGATGTCCTGCTCTCGCTCTGATGCTATCTGCCGTCATTTCATTAAATCTGACAGCAGGACGCTCCGCTCCTCACCGAGCATCTTCTGTCTGACTCCGCAGGCGACGGCTCGGCTCCTGACGCTCCGGCTCTGAGCTGCTGAGCTGCTTGCAGTCTGATCTGATACCGAGCTCGGACCGGTTCCACTCAGAGTGAGGCAGCGTCAGCTCCTCTACTAGAAACACTGTTTGACTCATTTACAGCTGAACACTGAATTAAAAAATAAAGTTATCTGAACACACTGATGCCAAGATCTCTCTATCTCTCATCTATTTGCATATTAACCTGAGACCATCAAGTTCTAATTACAAAATCCTGACGTCTCATAATTACTTTACTTAACTTTCATGAAGTTGAATGAATGCTAACAGTCTTTGTGCTAAGCTACGCTAACAGTCTTTGTGCTAAGCTACGCTAACAGTTTTTGTGCTAAGCTACGCTAACAGTCTTTGTGCTAAGCTACGCTAACAGTTTTTGTGCTAAGATAGGCCCAACACATCTTTGAATACTTGTCTGTGTTGTTGTTGTTCTGTTTACAGTGAATCTCCAGCTTCATTACTTACTACTAGGTAGTATATACTACTAGGAAGCAGACTCAGGGACACAAACAAAGACTTTCTATCAGCTCATATTCTGTCCACCAGCAGATAATCCATCTGGGATTCTGACCCACATTCCTAATCTGAGAGTCCACGGCCACCGGACACGTGCTGCGCTGAGGACAGAAGAACCGCTCCGCTGTTAAACTTGATTTCTCAGAATTTTCCAGAGGACACTGAGTGTTCAGGTCTCTGAGAAATGACCGAAGGCAAAAACCTAACACACCCTGGTGTGTCAGTGAACTTCTCCTTTGTTCGGCCTCTCCAGCACAGTACACACACTGTTGCACGAGCTGATAAAGAAATGTCCTTGGAAAAGCAGATTCCTGTCAACGGATGAGCTAAATTCTTCTGCATTAGTGGGAAAATACCAGAAACAGAAGATATGGAGGCAAAGAAACGTTTCATGAGAAACACGTTATATTTGTACACATGTACAGTACCAGAGCAGACAGCAGCATCTACTCATAACGATATGTCCCAGTCCCAGTTTCTGTCCCAGTAACATACAGAATCACTTCTGGAACCAGTGTCTCACTCTCTGAAACGCTGTGACTTTTACAGTTTCTGTCTCTTTGAGACGAATCCTGCTTCTGCGACCAAACTGAATCTTTCACTTTAGGTTAAACTGGATTAAACAGCTTCACACTGACCGTTCAGCGTTAGCTAGCTAGCTAGCAAGTGCATATCCTGGGATCACTTTTAACAACCCATATTGTAGTTTTAATAAAATCACAGAATTAGTTGGTAACTAACACAAGCTAACAGACCATCAACCCTTATTACTGTACTTTGGGTAGTGATGCACACTAGTTCTCCTAGGTAGAGGGCTAGCTAGCGGCGGGTGCTAACTAGTTTACAGTTTTCAAACTCAGGAATATGTGTAACCAGCTGTATCACAAACAAAATGTGAATAAAAGCACATGTTTAATGAAGTTTAACCACGTGTGTAGATGTCATTAATTTTATATCCTTTTCTGTCTGCAAACTGTGTTGAACATGAAAAAGAGATTCTGACCCAACCCAAACCGACCCCGCGCGGTTCTGCTTGCTTTCTATTTGGTCATGAACTAAATGTTGACGCGATTTTGATGCTGGATGGAAAATCATTCATGCAGTTTGTCCTGAGGGGAACATCTGAAGAACAGATAATGCACTGACGGACAGCCCCTGAACGCCTCACACACACACTAGAGTAACTAACTATTCTCAGCATGTTTATTGGCGGCAGGATCAGAAAAAACAACTACACACACACTTTTCCCGATAAGCAGCGGGTCACACACACACAGGACGGTGGGGGTCAGATAAAAAACGAATCCGTACCGATTCATTCAGTTCGCTCGGCTGTGGCCATGGCAACAGGGATGAAAGGAGACACACATGTGGGTGGGAGGAGATGCTCATTATGTCTGAATCCAGGATCACCATGGACACGGAGCAGAGCCTGAAGGGCGGCGCACACTGCATGCTAATGTCCTCCACCGTTCACACCAGAGCCGAAACACTGACGTCTGACCGATTACAGTTTGGACCATTACTGAGCTGTGCCACACGACAAGCTACACTGTCACTTTTTCTAGAAATGGTCTCCTTCTGCACAAATGTTTAAAAAAAAAGTTAAAATAAAATGATTAAACCAGTTAAACCAGTCTGAAGCAGCCAGATCATCACAGCACGTTTCCACCGGTGGTTCAGTGACGGACGAACCTTCACTGTCACACAGCCTCAGTCTCTCCTGAGGCCGATACACACTCCGTCTTATAAACTGCAGTTTCGTTTGGACCGAAGTTCATCACTGGTTTGATGAAGCTGATACGATCTGCTGAAGAAGCTGCTGTCTGAAGGGCCTGGAGCCTGGATCCATAAACAAACCAATCAGAACACATCTACAACATCAGCCTCAGACTTTATCTCATCATGAAGAAACCTCTGTCCTCACACACACACACACACACACACACACAGGCGTTTGTCAGTGAATGACTCGAGTGCGACCCTGTGACCGAGCAGTGAACACTGGGGTCGGGAGGCGTCACTCTCTGCAGCTGCCAACATTATCATGCAAACCTCCACAGTTTTTGTTTTCTTGTGTGTAGGAGGGTGGGCGGCGTCTGCAGAGAGGACGGACCTTCCACAGCTGCAACCGGGACGGGACCTGGACATCCAGAGTCCATTATGAGGCTGATGAGGTCCATTTCACAGTGTTTTATGATCGGTGACAGTTAAATGTTGTCTTTTCTCAGTGGAGTCTGGTGAGAGGAGCTGGACTGACAGCAGCTCTCTGGTATTTAGACAACAGGAACACGACACACGTTAGGAACCAGTGTTCACACTCAGCTCACCAGTAGACTGGACTGGTGGTGTGAAGACTGACCAGTTGTTTCCCATGCAGTCATTGTTTTGCTTCAGTCAGGAAAAACCATGGCACACAACTTTTAAAAACTGCGTAGCTTCTGGAATCGACCGGAGAGATTCCAGTTTTAGTTTGTGAAATGACGAAACGATGAACAATAAACTAAACTTTCAGAACACTTTACTTCCTGCTTTTCTTCCAAAGACGTCACGTCTGACTCTGCTCAGCTGTTGTTCCGCAGACTAAAGGGTTAATAACATCAGGTGACTCTGTGTCCAGCAGGAGACAAACAAGTTGTGTCTGTTTATGTGGTGAAACAACAGCAGTGTAGAAATGTAAAGGCCGTCAGTCATTGTCCTAATCCTGCTCTAAGCCTCTTAACTGCAGCGTATAAGTGTAAAATGTGCCTGGATAAAAGCTTCGCACTCTGGAGACGCTGCTGAGCGAACACACTGTGTAATGTGCCTGATACGAGTGAGGAAAACAAGAGCTGTTTGGATTATCGCTGTCAGGCTCATCCCCACATGTGAAAGCGCACTAATAATCTGAGGACGTAACCAGTTCACAGGACTGAGTCTAATCTCACTCTGACTCGGTTCTTCCTTTGCCTGGACCCAGACGGACGGATTGACACGGACCGGGTCGGCGCCGGCCGAGCAGCTCGGATCAGATGATCAGATGAGTTTTAGTTCGGTCGTCAGCAAGAAAGCGAAGTTCAACTATTCACTAGTTATACTACATTATACATTATTGTAATACTTTATACTATGTTACTAGTTACTCTATAATTTATCACACTACCAATAAATATTGATTATGATCCTGCTGGACGCTAAACTGTGACTGAGACGACCTGAAAAAGAAGTATATTCAACTATACTAGTAGTATACTCCTTCAGTGTAGTATTAGTACATTCCTTCAGTGTAGTATTAGTATACTCCTTCAGTGTAGTATTAGTACATTCCTTCAGTGTAGTATTAGTTACTCCTTTAAACTGAGAATAATCAAGTACTATTCAGGTACTTTGACTTTAATCAGCTGAGAAACAGGATAAATTTACTGTTATTACTTCATAGTAAATTAACAGTTTAATGTTATAAACTAAAAAGTGGCCAATTTAGTCTGAAGTAGTATTAAACAGTGTACTAGCAAGCATACTAGAAGTACATAGCTATAAGTACACTAAGTACACAGTTGAAGTACACTTCAGTATATCTACTGGAACAAACTTCTGTGTAACTGGAAGTGATACAAACCACTGAAACAACAGTAAACTGCTGCATGTGGTTAAATGACGACATTTTCCCTTCAGTTCTCCACTGGAGCAGACGTGTCCCAGTGAAATCATTCTCAATGGGGATTAGTGAGACCTGGTTCTGTCAGGTAGAGTTCTGCAGATACAGGCTGGACGCGTCCAGTACCCGCTGTCACCTGTTGCTACGGCACGTCAGGTCCGGTGGGGCGGGGCTTAAGGGACCTCACTTACTATTTACGCTGGACGATGAGCCGTGTGATCAGCAACATCAGTGTTTCCTCATCCGATGACTCAGTGTTGACATTAATATTTCAGGATCTTTTAGGTTCGTGTTTATGTTGAGATGATAGATTCTGTTCTGCCGGTGGCTGAACTGACGATGCTGCGACCTCGTCTTCAGCGTCACCAGCGTCAGTCTGCAGGGTTTAAACTGGTCAGACACACGGAGGCAGACTGGAGCTGATGGTCTCTGGCTGGAGAGACAGTCTGGTCCGAACATTCTCGTGTTTATCGACTCGTCTCGTGTAAATTATAACGACAGGCACATTCAGTAAGTGGCCTCATCCTCTGAGCTGAGTCTGCAGCCTGTTATGAACATGTGCTCCTGTAAAACCCTGGTACATGTAAACATGTAAACATGTAAACGTGTAAACATGTAAACGTGTTCTCTGGGAGAATCTAGCTGGGAATCAGGTTTCTCTAATCCTGATTAGAGAAACCAGGTTTCTGTTCACACGCAGCCTCACAGGCAGTGGAGAGGGGGAAATCAGATTACTTAGGAGCTTGTGTACACTCAGGTTTTTGAGTAATCTGATTACTGCCGTGTGTGAATGTGTGGTTTCCCAGGTAACAACATGTAAACGCAGTCGGTCTCAGAACTGAAGCAGCAGTAGAAGTAAAGAAAGTGCCAGTAGCTGCTGCAGGGCTCCCACAGTCCACATCAGGGTCTACAGAAACCTCCTCCTCCTCCTCAGGACGTGACAGCAGCACAAACACACATCTAATGAATGAAAACAGGCAGATAATTAAAGGAAAATGCTGCTGAGAGCTGAGGCGTCCCCACCCCCACCACCACCGCCCCCTCTGGCTTTTAATCAGAGTAAACAAAGAGCAATGAGCAGCAGCCAGTGTTGGGCCCTGACAGCAGGGGGCCAGCGCCTCAGAGCAGCGACAATAGAGAGAGAGAAAGGTCCTGACGGAGATTCAGAGCAGCTTCTGACCAGCAGCTCAGGCTGCAGATCATCAACACTGTTTCATGGAAACGTTATGACACAGTGATGATCACAGGGAACAATCAGACGTGAGGGTTCAGACACAAAGTTCTGTTCCCATCACGTTCGGACTTTTATCATTCATACTTTAAAACACTGAAGTCCTCGTGAGAACCGGCTGCTGATCAAAACCAAACGCTAACGTCGTCTGAACGTCGTGTTTGACTCAGAGCCAGAGAGAAGCTTCAGTCCGTTCTGCGTCTGCCAGGACGGATAATGAGCCCGAACGGGTCACTGAGGAAAATTCACCAGAAACTGGACAAACTGAGGACAAGAGGAAGAAAAGCTGGAACCCAGACCTGGACTCTGATCTGAACCTTCAGATAATCAGTAAATGAACAAAGCTTTACATTTCTAACTGCAGGACTGAAAACTAGTTTATGTGTTACTTCTAGATTGGACTACTGTAATTCCCTTCTAATAGGATGTCCCAGTAGCTCCCTAAAAAGCCTCCAGCTGATCCAAAATGCTGCAGCCAGAGTTCTGACTGGAATTAGTAAGAGAGATCATATTTCTCCTACATTAGCTTCCCTCCATTGGCTCCCTGTAAAATCCAGAATAGAATTCAAAATTCTTCTTCTCACATATAAATCACTTAATGATCAGGTTCCTTCATATCTTAAAGACCTCATAGTAACATATCATCCCAGCAGAACACTTCGTTCTCAGAGTGCAGGTCTACTTGTGGTTCCCAGAGTTTCCAAATGTAGAATGGGAGGCAGAGCCTTTAGCTATCAAGCTCCTCTCCTGTGGAACCAGCTCCCAGTTCATGTTCGGGAAGCAGACACTGTCTCTACTTTTAAGACTAGACTGAAAACTTTCCTGTTTGATAAAGCTTATAG
>OMLM01014356.1:8257-31546 GCA_900302695.1 Helostoma temminkii
TTATTCCCCCCCCCCCGCGCACACTCCTCAATATTCCCACCACCATCATGCCCTCCGGGTCTTTTTTTCCATCAGCATCTAGTTTCTGGACTGTTCTCTCTGGTTGAGCAGGTCCTTTCCATCACTTTTTCTCATAAATCATTTGATCTCTGTGACTGTTGGGCTTTGTTCTGCATTCTGTCTTCCTTTTCTATATGGATCACACATATACTACCACATACATACACTGAATATAAATAGTGAAATGAAATGTTAGTCATGGTGCCTCTTCGATAGATCCGTAGCAGTTTTCCTCCTTCTTGTCGTCAGCTTGCCATCAGGTCGGGATGTTAGTCTTACAGATAAAACTTTAATAAAGATTGATTGAGCTCCTGCGAGCGGTTTCAGTAACATTCAACAATTCTCCTTCTGCTCTACTTGCACATGCAAACTTCTTATGATAATGTTAGTTACAGATTGACAGAAGAACTGGATATTTATGATTGTATTTTATTAAATTACTCTTTCAGGTGTGTTCAAGACATTTTTTTTTGCTTGTCATTTTCAGCTTCACATCATTTTTCCTTCTTTCCCTGTAGCTTCACCTCTTTCCGCCTGTCTTCTCGTTGCTCACAGCTGACAGTGCGCTCCTTGCCCACACTTGCTGAATACCACAGCTATAGCCTCACAAGCATGTTCTTGGGCTGCTGCCTTGCTGCTGATCAGACCTTTAACAGCTGCCTGCCTGTCCTCGTGGCTGTCAGTGTGATCATTTGGCTGCTTGTTTGTCTGCTGTGTTGTTGTGAACGTCTGATTTTCTGTGCTCCCGTCTCTGCAGGTCATCTCTGTTCTTACAGGGAACAAGTAACATGCTCACAAGGCTGTCAGGCTGTGCAGTTTGTCTTACAAGATGAACGTTGAGATTATTAAATAAAAAAACCCTGAAGGCTCAACATGTTGCTTTGAAAAGATTGTAGCTTGCTCCTGACAGTCCACGACACTACTACTAGTCTAGTGTTGTTATGAAACTGCTCTTGGAGCGTAACCCATTTGTCCATCCACACATTGTAATATTATTGTGATTAATCATTGTATAATTCACTGTTTACATTTGTAGAAATGATGGCGGCAGGTTTAGTTTGACTTTAAATCCTAACTCATTAGTTTTGTCTTCACCTACTTATTTCCTTAGTGGCCCAACAAAACCATTTGTCAGTCTAATTCTCTTCGTTGTGTGATGGATGTGGAGTGTAATCTGACACAAGAGCCCCTCACCTGATATGTTGCTTTGCTCTCACAGCACCCAGGTGGCCTCCGCAGGTGTCCCAACAGGTCGGCGCACACACCTGCTCGTCTTCCTGTCTGTCTGGTCCACTCACCTCTACTTCATCTGTCTGTGGATCTAAAAAAACATTTAGTTAGTTAGTTCAGTTAGTAAACAGTTAGTTCAGACCAAGCAATTTAATTGGACAATAATCCAGGTCAGGTTTTTCCCACAACCCCAGCCACTTCAGTCCGTTACAGTTAATGTCTGGTCCGGGTTTTTCCACTGATCTTCCCCAAAACAGAAAACTGTGGCTTCACTCACAGCTGGCACTCCTGGACATAATGCTATCTACAGAAAAAATACACAATGTGTACAAACCATGTTCACTTCTAGCTTATTACTGTATCTTCCACTAATAAAACCAGTTTGTAGAACTGTTGTATAAAAGCTATATCACAGTTGAGGTTGTGCTGTGTATTCTGTAACAGCACTGTGTGAGACCTTCGATCGCATCACAGCCGCACTGATATAGAGCACAATAGCGCTCTGTCTCATATGATATTGTTTAAGTAATTCATACTTTGTTAATTCACTTGGGGAAACTCTTGTGGACAGGCAGCCCCTTTTAATGCACCGCTGGTTGAACTACCAACCTCGGGGTTCCCTTTTGTAAAGCAAATCATAATTACATATTGTATGTAGCTGCATCCATTACTCTTAATATTTTCTGTCATGGTTTTATCATTAATTTAACTGCTCTTGAATGTTGAAGTCTAATTTGCTGGATTTGGAGGAAACTTTTAGCAGTGACGCTACAGCTGTGGCTGAACCTGTAACTTAAACTCTCTCAGCTGCTTTTTAGCTGTAACCACTCTACTTGTACCTTTTGTAGTGAGATTCCCTCTTGATACGTTGTCTAATTCTCCTTTAAGAGTCGAGCCACATGTCTGTGATGAGATTGCATGGGAGTGAGAAGGAACATCAAAATACTACTTGACTTTACTTTGAGCCAGATTCCCTTTCATCTTTCTGTACACAGGTGAATGAACAACAGACTTCTAGCACTGCATATCAACTGAAGCAACAGTGCAGAAGTCTACATAGAGCGCTGCTCACCAAAGGCAAAACATTGCAATTTTAATAATGTTGATCTAACTTCCTGTGTGGCATTTATAGGTATTTTAAGCAGTTTTACATTTAGAAATCTATATCCTC
Organism: Helostoma temminkii; assembly: GCA_900302695.1. Classification (NCBI taxonomy): domain Eukaryota; kingdom Metazoa; phylum Chordata; class Actinopteri; order Anabantiformes; family Helostomatidae; genus Helostoma; species Helostoma temminkii. Next base: position 10,719 of record OMLM01014356.1, read on the forward strand.
TTAAGCATTTTGGTACGTCAGACTGAACGTGTGCAAACAGGAGGAGATGTGACCTGCCAGGCTTTGGCATTCACTGAAGTGAGAACCCAGTACATATCGTTTCTTTTAGTGTTAAAAAAAAAAACACAGAACTGAGAGACTGTTATTGTACAGACCACACTTATCTACAGTGCAACAGAAGCATTTTAACCAAAATGTGCCATTTTGTAGGTGCACCCTGTTGCCAAAGGCCAACTGAAACGTCCATCACACTGTGGATTTCAGTGAACAGCACTTCACCCAAATGTCCAAAACAAATCCACTGTCAAACTCAATAATATTTTTATAATAATACTTTTATTTTTAGAGCACTTTTCTGCCTGCTTTTATCTAAACTGCCAAACGGTATTTCTACTTTTGTGGAACAAACAGTGGACACTTCTCACACACAGGTACAGGATGGATGAACTGTGTGACTCAGGCTAGTTGCTATGGCAGCGTTTATTGTGTGAAGTTTGCTGACGGTCGCTGGATGTCTGTGTTTTGCCTAAAGCCTGACTGATGCATCATTCTCAGAAATACTCAATACTTGCATTTGCATATGCAAGATGCAATCCTGTGTAAATAAGGCAGGGCCAGTGCTTGATTTGAGGGCCTCACATAACATCAGCAATGACAGTGTAAATGGTATGTTTTCCTCTTCGGATAATTCTATACTTTCTTCTTACATTGTGCAATAAACACAAGTTTTCCTCTTCTGCTTATTATTGCGCTAAGAACAGAAGTTTGCGAAGAAGAGACGGTCTTTTCAGCCAGGCAGGATTAGGTCCTAGGGTGTTTCTCAGTACAGAGTACACAAAGACTCTTGTACTTGGAAGTACAAAGTTGGCAAAGCACAAACTCGGAGTACAGACTCTCGAGGACACAGCACACTCGATGCAGAATTGAGGCAGCAGCATCCTTGCTCATCACAAGCTCAGCTATTATGTAAAAGTATATACATTAAATAAATATATTATTCAGTATCTAATTTTTGACAATGCATGGAAAGATGAAGTCCCCTTTTAGCAGCAAGGGACCATTATTAGTGGATTGTTGCACATCGCAAATGTAAATGTTCAACTACGCATTATTTTAATTACTCGTAATTACTAATAAGGTAATTACTCGAATAATGAAGGGCGGAGCAAGAACACTTCCAGTTCTTTGTTCTGGACTTGGCTGGTACTTTGAATTGGAACCGTACTTGGGCTTTAGCTGATGATGTTTCACAAGTCCACAAGAACACCAGTACACTTGTTTACCTTTACAGTACTGACATACTATAGTAACCTTTGTCTTTAGTGGCTCAATTGTATATTGTGTTGGAATCTAAATTATTCAGGGTCATGATTCAGTAATCCAGTTTTAATGCACACTGTTAGTATTTGTCTCAAGGCTGCTGCTCTGAGTTACATCACTGTCTTCTATAAGTTAGATGAGTCTACTCACCTGTGAGCAGAATCGACACAGAAATTATGCGAGTTCTTTATTCCTGAAGCTATGCTTGATGAATACATTTTCTTGAAAATTGAGGTTAACCTAAGGTGAAATACCATACACACAGTTTGTACACTTCACTAAACTGCTTCCATTTTAATGTCAACATATCACTGTTTAGTTTTTCTTCCTTCAGGCAGCCATAAGTTCATTCACTACGCATTCAGATCACTTCACTGTGTGAAATTGCACAGACTTTCCGCAGCTCCTCCATCACAAACATTTTCTCATTTTTTTCCGCATCAGAATTATATAATCATAGTGTGGTGATGCAGTTATGTGCATGGAGTCGGATTTAGAACACTGGTCAGCAAGAAATGAAGAAAGTAACACTTTCCTCTTCAGTGTGTTTACATATTGTGTTCACGGTTTGACTTTCTGATGAGATACAGAAACTTTTCCCTGCAGCCAGTATTAAACTTATTGAACTGATCAAAAACTCCAAACCATGCAAACCAAATGCACATGTGTAGATACTGTACATTAACATCATGCACATTATATTGAGCATGTCTATATAAGAGAGAAAGGCAGAATATTGGACTAATGATCATAGGGTTGGATCAGATGAAGAGATTGGTAAGCAAAAAGTTTTGCTTCTAAAACTTAAGTGTCTTTGAGCAAGAAAACGGACCACTATTGATTCCTATGGTTAGACCAGTGCATTATATGGTAGTTATTGGTTGCGTATGTGTGTTTTTGCATCAGAGTCCATTTCCGATTGAATGTTTGTAGTCTTTTTCCTTAGATATCATTAGAAATCAACTCATTTTGCTATTATATTGCTCCGACATACCAACTGGACTCACTTTTGCCTCTAAATGTTGGCTAGAGTAGCCCTTCTGAAGCACCCACAGGTGCCATCTGGCTTCGTCAGTGGTGCTGCCAAAAATATTCTAACATTGGTAAAATAAATAAAAATGACACAATCATAAAATGCTTATTATTAACATACATCATGAACATTTGCCTCCTATATTCATCCCAATGTCAGCATCAACACCAGGTTCAGGGCACTATGTATGTGGCCTATTACAATGTTTTGTTTTGCTATTCTTTTCCTTATGGCGTGATTCATTACGAGATGTGTGAAGCATAAACTAGCATGGAGTGTTATTTCAAAAGAGAGGCTTCAGAATTTGATAACTCTGAATCTCAACCTTGAACTTCATCTTCCAGTGGAAGCTTAGTAGAAAAGGTAGTAGAGACCAGCAGCAAGACACTAGTCACTATTTTCCATTGGAATCGTTCGTGCAGTTTGACTGGGTCTGACCTGTGGAGTTCATGTGCAGAGTGAACAGAGTGAATTACTTGAAGCAACAGTTAATTGCCCTGAGTGTTATAAAGCGTCACAGTGATGGACGGCCTGCCAATGTTTCCGTCATTAAAGTAAAAAAAAAAAGACTCTAGAGGCTGCATACTTTTAAAGGGTACTGGGCTACAGAGTAAAAACTCATCCTAACTCATACCCATGTTTTCCACCTGTTGCGCCTTTAAGTGGTCGTATCTGCATCACGTGTTTAGTCCACCTTCTCCAACGCGGTATTCCCACTAGCCTTCTGCTGCTGCCTGTGCAGCACAGTGGAGGAGTTGCAGCACTAGAGTTGTGGTAGCAGAAGAAGTCAGTACTGGATGCCGATAGAAATCCATCATTGTGAGGACATTTTGGTAGATCCTCAAAACTTGAAAATTTTTTAAGAGTTACATTTTTGTCTTTAACTTAAAGTTGGGTTTGGCAGGTAATGTTTGGGTAACCATAGAAATACCAGCACACCCTCACTGAACTTCTACACTGTACTCTCGTCAGGAGAGTACAAGAATGTTAAAATCACAGCTTTAACCTTATGTTCCACTCATCAAGATGTTTGTGTGCGTGTGTTTGAGAGAATAAGGACAAAATTGAGCATGTGTGACATAAAATGTGGCCACACAGTTAATTGGTCTTCTCCACAAGCATCTGGAGAATGAAATGTGTACTTTTCTAACCGGTATTTATCCCGTGGTACTTTACTAAGCGGTTGTTTTCTGCTTTGTTCAGGACTTCCTGTATGTATAATCATGGTGCTTTCACACTAGCTGCAGGGTCTGAAGGTGCTTAAGGTCTGGAAATATGACAGCTTGACAGCAATCTACACACTTGGAGACTAAAACTTGGTTTGTCTGAATGACATGGTTTGACAGAGGCCCTGCTACACTACATTATAATATCAGAATGAAGATACAGATATCATAGTTTAAAGATAGAGATATCATAGTATAAACTCCCTACTTCAGGTGCTCTCATTGCAAACCCTGTCTCCTGAAAATGAATCTAAACTGTGATTATGCTTTTGCTAGAATTAAGTCGGTTGCAAACTGGTTGGGTTGGATGGAAGGCACGTGATGTAAAGTCTGTGTGACGCTGGGTGTTAACAACAAAAGCTCTTTGGATATAGGAATTAAAGAAAGACAAAGCACAATTAATTGTTGTTGCTAGCTGCAGCTGGGTCATACTTGCCAATCCCCCAATTTTCCCAAGAGGCTCCTGTTTTTCACTGCCTCTCCCGTTTCCCCCTGCAGCAAACATTCTCCCACATTTCTCCCAATTTAAGACATTTTAATTCCCCCATTTAGATATTACAACCTGATCATGTTTCTGTCATTAAAGTATGTGAACACAACCACTGTAAAACAGAAAACATTTTATTACACAATCTGTGTAGTACTGAATACACATTTGTAAGATATTAATACATACTTGCTGGGCTGTGCAGATAAATACCTCAGCTAAATACCTAAAAATGTTTATGTGAACTAGGGAATACTAAGGGTTGAAACTAAGAATGTGATTTGTTTAGACATTAAGCTTTGAAAATGTGTGAAAGATTTAGTATTTAGTTTTTTCTTTTTCTTTTTCTTTTTTTACCTATGACTGCTCATATCTGTGTTGCTGAGACAGTTGGTGTGGCAGAGAAGTGAGGCTTGGGTATGCTTGTCATGAACTTGTCAGCATAAACAATGTCATCTGTGGCAACATGCAGCTACACAAGAACAGTCAGGATATGGATTTACACTGCTGCATGTGTCAATAGTTGGAGATATTGATGTGGATTTGTCTTTGTGTGTGTGTGTGTGTGTGTGTGTGTGTGTGTGTGTGTGTACACAATATAGAGCTTGAAACATGGTTGGAGGACAGAATGTATTTGGTGTGCTGCTTAATCAGCACTGAAGATGTATGGAGAGGTTTTATGGTTGAACACATTATTTACTTAAATGCATACACAATATGATTTGATATATTTTTCTACCAACTACTTAATTAACTTAATGTTTTTTAAGAAAATATGAAATTAAATCAAAATTGTGGCACACAACTTAGTAAAAACATTTACCATGCAAATTAGATTTTTATCAGTTTCCTGATCGAAAAGATATAAACTAGTTACTGTATTATGTGACTCCTACTGTAAATTTTATTTAACTACTAAATTTAATTTGTGACTGTTTATCAGGATCAGATTTCCGAATCACAATCATAATGGTGGCAGAAAGTTAACTTTGACTATCAATGTATATGCATCAGTATGTGGATAAGAATGAATGTGCGTAAAGAGTATGAATAGAAGCTATATGTCAATGATCACTAACAATAATAGACAATACTAAGACAATACTTGACAAGATTGATCCGTTGGTTAAATTACCAAAAAAAAGTTGATAAGTTAATAGTTTATACTATACTAACTAGTTGATCAACTGGTTGATAATCATCACATGATAGACCTAATTGGCAAAGGTATTGTTTGCTTCATCCTGCCATAGTGGACCTGGTGCAGCCTTTTAGGCTCTGTTTTGAAATACAAATGACCTACACTCTGTACTGTCCCTGAACACATCAATAAAGATGAATATTGAACCAAGAGATCATCTGTGCAGGTTAATGGGAAGGCCAGAGAGCAGAATTAATTGTGAAATAGTAAAACCAGAAAGAAAACCATCCACTCAGGTAATCTGTGTTTGGTATCAGACGAAACATATTAGGACAGGAACAGCACATTCATGTCTTTTGAGACAGTAATGTTTGAGGTTGAATGCTATCGCTCATGGAGCAGTACCACTTGTGTGACGTGGATTGAATGTTTACTGTTGAATTTTCCTTTGTTTTCACAATTCAGATCATTAAGCAAATTTTAATATTACACAAACATAACCTGAGTAAATAAAATATGCAGTTTTTAAATAATTGTATTTAATACTAGGGAAAAAGCTGCCAGAACCTGTCTAGCCCATGTGAGAAAGTAATTGCCCCCTAAGCCTAATAACTGGTTGTACCACCCCTGGCAACAACAACTGCAATGAAGCGTTTGCGAGAACTGACAGTGAGTCTTTTACATCACTGTGGAAGAATTTTGGCCTCTCTTCCTTGCAGTCACTATGGAGGGTTATTTGCTGGTGTGTTTCAGATCATTGTCCTGCTGCATAACCCAAGAGCACTTGAGCTTGAGGCCGGCATGAACTGATGGCAGGACATTCTCCAGCATTTTCTGGTAAAGCACAGAACTCATTGTTCCATCAATAATGCCATTTGTCCTGGTTGTGAAGCTGCACAGCAGCCCTAGACCATCACACTACTACCACCATGTTTGACTCTGATATATTTTTTTCATGAAATGTTGTTAGTTTAACACAAGTTAAACTGTTGTGTCATCAGGCCACAGTATTTGACCAAATGTTTCGGTCAAATACTTGAGTTATGACCACTGACCTTAACTGAGGCAAGTGAGGCCTGCAAGTCTTTAGATGTTCTGGGTTCTTGTCAGCAGTTGCCACTCCTGGGAACATTCACCACTGCTTTCTCTGTTTGTGGATAATGGCTCTCACTGTGGTTCTCTGGAGTCCCAAAGCCTTAGAAATAGCCTTGGAATCCTTTGCAGACTGATTCATGTCAGTTACTTTGTTTCTCATCTGTTCTTGAATGTCTTCAGATCGTGACATGATGTGCTGCTTTTTGAGATCTTTTAGCTGCTTCACTTTGTCAGACAGCTTCTATTTAAATGGTTTCTTGATTCAGTGGGTCTGGCAGTAATCAGGCCTTGGTGTGGCAAGTGAAATTAAACTTACCTTTCCAACAAATATGGACAGCTTTTTTCCCTTAAAAATATTCTTTGGTCAGAATCATTTAAACAAACAAGAAGGTGTCTTTTTTTATTAGTTCTTACATGATATTTCCATTAAGTTTCTGTGGAAATGCAGAAATATATAGAAGAAACTTTGACACTAGGCTTTAAATAACTACTTGCATAAACCACTTATTTCCTGTTTATTTGAAGTGTCAAAAGAGCTGTGTGGTTAGAATAAGCAGTAAAAGCCACAATGACTGAACAGTATTTTTTTCTGCTCACGCTTTTGGTCTCCCTGTCTCACGCTCTGTCTTACGCTCACTGTCATGCACGCACGTACACACAAGCATGCATGTGTCAGAGCATCACTGTACTTCTGAGTTTTGTTCTGCTTGCTGCTGCGGAGTGTGTGTGTGAGTTCATTTGTGTGTGTATGTGTGAGCAGTACTGTGGGGTTTCCTGTGGTTTTTGTTCCGTTTTCTGTCTGGTGACAGTTCTTATTAAAGAGCATCAAACTTCTCACTCTGTGTCTTTCTCACTCACTTGCTGTCAGGCTCACACACACACACACAAGTTCTTTACCATAAAAAAATAAAAAGTGTGATAAGAGTCCCCATAGGTGATGACGTACCTGTGAAAACGTTGTCAACACACACTCGCAGCATCCTGTCGGTGACACATGTCGTTTGTGCAGCCTGTACAGCACTGTACCTCATTGTCAGATACTGTCCAGAATTAGCTCATATAGTTTAGCTGTCGAAGTGGCTGGCTCTTATCAAACACTGTCAGCATTGTTTTTAGAATTAATATTTTAGATCTTAGAACAGAAAAGGTTGACTTGATTGATTTTAATATTTTATAATTTAGTATTTAAATCTGCCTAACATTGGAATTACAGTTTTAAGTAGGTAAGTAAGTAGTAAGTAAGTAGGTAATATAGACATAGTAGTAAAAGTAGCATTACTAGTAGTGTTTGTAGCGATGCTAATGGTACATGTACTGGCATTTGTAGTAATACTAGTTACTGGCCTATAAAACTCCCGATGCCACCTTGGGTCTGGTACAGACACCACAGTACTGATAGTACTCCCTCTCAAGGCGGTTTAAAGGAGGGTCAGCATGGACACCTCCACACCTTTCATACAGAACAATGAGGCAGCATATTGGCCTTGAAGGGTTAGTGCAAAAAGCACTAGCCAGGCAACACTGTGTGCACTTTTTTCTTTCTTCCTCTTCTGTGGAGTGTTGCACAATAGTAGCTGTGACAAAGACAGAGACTACAATGTGAAAAGCAAACAACTTAAATCCGAACATCAAGATGCATACAGTGCTGTGACAAAGTATTTTTTAAGCACATTTGTCACACTTCATTCGGATCATCAAACAATTATAGCACACAAGGATAACCCAATTACATACAAAGTGCTGTTTTGAATTGATGATTTTCTTTTATTACGGGGAAAAAGCTGTCCAAACCTTGCTTTGTTTCATCATCAGAATCACTTAAGTGTAACAAATATGCAAAAATATAAAAATTCAATAATTGCAGTTTAGTTGCATAAGAATGTAAGTTTTAGCAGATGGGGTTGAAGTCGGAACAAAGTAATCCTTGAGAGAGATGGGTGCCAGAAGACAGAAGAAAGAAGAGGAAGGCCTAGAGCAAACTGGACTAAAACTGTCACCAAGGCTGGTTTGTCCAACAGGAACAGGAACTGTGGAAGGACTGAGGTTTTAGACTCTCTGGAGTTAGCACTTAGTGCAAAGTCCCTGGCAGCACAGGATTTTCAGAAAAGAACTTGGACGTTGAAACGTTGATTAACTTTTTTTTGTTGTTGTTGTTGATTTACTGTTAAATCAGTCATTAATGAATAAAACAACAAAACACTTTGGATTTTTATGGCACTGTTTTATTAGATTGAACAGAGCTGAGATTTCTTATTCTGTTTGCTTGTTGGGGCGATGATTTTTGAAAGGCTGATGGAAAATGACATACAGTTTGTTAATTCTCCTGAGACAGCGATGGATGAGGTGGAGAATGTGATTGAAATGTGAGGAAACAAGCACAAAAATGATCAGTGGTGTAGGTTCAAGTCGAGGCAAGTGCTGCAGAGCTTTTTCATTTGTTTAACAAATACCAAGAAATTTTACTAAGTTGGAAATTGCAATATACTGTAAAAGCTATTATAGGTGTAATACTCGGTTTATAACAATCTAAATATCTCATTACATGTGGTGCATAGTCGCCTGCTATTTTTATTGTGTCTCCAGGGACTGAGAAGGATCATTTACCCAGCAGTGTGTAGAATGATAAAATTCCATATCTGCATACCATATGTCAAAATCACTGTTCATCTGCTGCTCGGCCTGGTGTTCTCACTGCTTTCTGTGTCATGGCAGCAATCGGATCACTTACTCAGTAAGGCCTTCACTTTTCATTATGTTAATTTAGAGCATTACTGTGTAAAAGCCCAAAGTTTGGACTCACCTAGAAATGATCATGTTTTTGAAGAAATAGCTGATTTTATAACATCTAATTAATCAGAAATACAGTGTAGACATTATTGATATTGTAAATAACTTGTAGCTGTAAACATCAGTTTTGTTTTTAAAGGAATATTTCCATAAACTTACTGAGGTCTATAATCAGCTAACATTAGTACTGTCTTCTAATAGCATGTTATGTTTGCTAATGCAGGTTTAATAATTTAAAAGGAGAAAAACCCTCTAGCAATATGGTAACACATCTAAATACATGTGTACAAGAAAGACATGGTCATTATTATGTTAGTACAAACCTTTGAATTGTAATGTAACCTGTATCATCAACACTGTCTCCTAAAGATTATGGTGTCACCCTAATTAACATGAATTGAGTCACAAGGAGGTGGCTGGGGGGATGAAGGGTGTGTAATGTGCAGAACTGGCAATCTGCAGACACGAGATTGAGTCCTGGGTGATATGTTTAGGCATGGGAAATATTTTGGTTAGGCTATCAACATATTTGCAACTTGTGAACATATGCTCATTATATTGACAGAAAACGTAATTCAGTTGCAATTACATTTCTCAAAAAACATAATTGGATTGCGGTTTGTATAAGAACGTAATTTTTAGGAGGCACTGTTGGATCTTTGTCATTCAGACAGGAAGACGTATGGTTTTGTTATGATTCCAGAAACTCATTAGGACCATCCAGTTGTGCATGATACTGCAGGCTGTATATGGGTTATCAATACTGGTAGACACACTATGCTTAGCAGTTAACACGCTTACAGAACTGTGTTTTCTTTTTTCTGATACAAACTTTAAGTATTGTAAAGATCTCTTGCTGCAAAACATTACATCTGAAAAGCAGTAACAGAACACAGAAGTATTTGAGCTTAGATATGAGCAAAGCTTCTGGAAAAAAAACATCATAAAACATAATTTCTTTGTTTTTGAGTTGTATCTGACAAACGAGGAGTCTGTCTCACCCAGTGAACCACTCAGCTCTGTGCCCTCTATCAGCAGTATAGGCCTTACTGAAAAGTTTTAACAGAGAGGACTTTTTATTAAACAGTTATCTAATGTTGAGCTGCAGTTGCTGGCAGCGTTGGATGCGTAGGGGTGAAAGTGATGGCTTGAATCAAATTGCATTAAATTAGACTGTAGTTACCCTGCACAGAAGACTCTCACTAACTTGGGATATTCAGCCTTTTCAGACATATTCATTAAGAGATTATTTACTGTTAGATTCAGCAATCTGGCACCTAAACTATTTCATTGCCTGTCCTCAGGCTTAGGCTTATTGTGGTGAGAGCTTCAGTTAGTGGTACTAGCAGTAAAAATGCCATGGCAGCAGTGCAGGCAGTTCAGACTTTAAGGATGCCTTACAGATATATGGCTTTAACATTTAAGAAACATTTACAGCATAATGAATACAAATCTTAAATGGTAGTTTAAGCCACAATCTTACCATGAATTAGATTTCAAAGCAATAAGGCGCTGTACTGTAGTGATGCTGACTTTCAAAAGACCTTGTATTTTAGAGCACAGATTCTTCTTCTGCATTTAGAGCCATATGTTTCTGTCTCTAAGACGAGGCTCAACTTTAGATTTACTTACAGCGAAGAGGTGCGTTAACTCTAGAGGAAGCTTGTAACCCAATACTTCCTTTGCAGACTTCCTGTCTCAACAACAACAATCAAGAGAGGAGTAATTTATATTCTGTGAAGATTTCTATATGAACAATATTTATCTGTCCTGATGGTAAAGGAACTTGCAGCATTGCAACACTTTGTTTCTGTAAACTGTGCAATTGACAGTTGATGTATTACTTATTTGTAACCTTTATTTTCTCATGTTCTGCGTGTGTGTGTGTGTGCTCTTGGTGCTGTGTGCACTGTTTACCACACCACCCTGCTTCGCATTTATATTATGAGACACTCTCACACCTGGGAGCAGAGTAGAACACCATGCACTGCTTTACTCCCTGAGTAGCTTCGTTGGTGCAATTTGGAGCTCAGTTACTTGCAGAGAGCAGCTGTAACAGGCAAACAATGTCCCTCTAGGATTAATAGTTTTTTTAAATCTTGAATCTTAATAATAAGTGTGCTGCTAATACTTATTTTTCCTGTTCACATTTCCAAAGCTCAACCCTAAAAATGATTGTAATATTGTTAAATCTGCTAATCGTGCTAATGAGACTATGTCGTCATTGTACATTGCCTGAAGTCTGTGACGTGTCTCATATTTGCAATGCAATAAACCCTAACAAATATCTGTAGGCTGGCTCATTCTTCACGCAGGTTAAAGCAGACACTTTAGAGAATTTGCCACTGCAGTCTCACTCGGCTTTAGATATGTGGTGTTATCAGGATGGCAAGAGACGTGAGATTAGAAATGTCATCTTGGGCTCAGATAAATCTGCAGCTGCATCCTAACCAGCTTGCTCCTCTTTCATCTTTCGATGAGAAATTAGGTGCTTGCTGTTATTTGCTCGAGGTGCTGGGTGTCCTCTTTCTCATTATGTCTAGGTGTAGAAAGCCCTGGATTCACCATCAAAGAGTCACAGGATTCACAATGTGGGCTTTCTGTCTCGGGCTATTTAAAACATCTTTGATACTCTCTTGAGGAGTTGCAAAACAATTTGAACATTAATATGACAAAACAGACAACTGGATACCTCCTCCATTAACACCTAATTTTTTTTGGAATATCACACCTCAGAAAAAAAAACGTAGAAAAAAAAAGTATATAGATAAAAGATGATGAAATAGAACATGTTACATCCATTTAACTTGTAATCCACATGTTACTAAAGAATAGATTCACTTATTGAGATACTAGCATTGCAGTGTGATGAAATAAACTAATCCTTCACACAATAAGTATAATTATCTTTAAAATTATAATTATTTAGGTCCGTAATTATTTTGAAAACAAGTTTTTAATCATTTTCTTTATAATTATTCCTTTTTATTCCACCAGTCTATTTGATATAAATGATATAAAAGATGTAATTTCAGCCTTATTTTATGAGGTTTCATTAAATGGCATTTACCATTTAGGAATTGCAGCAAAGGTATTTGGACAAAGTAACATAATTGTAAATATAACCATAATTTTGTTAATGTTAATGGATAAAAATCCTTCACTGGAGCCTTTAGTTTTGTCTGTAGTAACTAAAAAAGCTGCTCTATTAGGTTGAGATCAGGTAAACACTGGAATATTTCATTTCTTTGCCTTTAAAAGGTCTCAGGTTATATGCTTTGGGTCATCATTCATCTGCACTGTGAAGGGTTGTCAGCTATACATACGCCTCTATACACCTCAGAATTCATCTACTTCTGTCAACAGTCACATGATCAGTAAACAGCAACCATCCGTGTCCATGCCATAGCAATGCTCCGTCATGTTTGACACATGATGTGGTGCTTTGGATCATTTGCTGTTCCTTTCCTTCACCTTTTCTCTGCCCATCATTCTGGTACAAGTTAATCTTGGGTTCGTCTGACAATCTGATTCCAGAGCATGGGAGGCAAAGTTTATTCATTTTCAAGACCTTTCCTGTTCTTGAACGCACCAGTAGTTGGCACCTTGTTGTAAAACCTCTGTTTACATTCATTAAAGTGTCTCTATTTTAAGTGATTCTTCCTTTTCCACAGTTTTTCTGTAACTTCAGACTTTTGTTGATGTTGCAATGGGTTTTTTCTTCACCAAGAAAATAATTCTGTGATCATCCACTTTTGTTGTCTTCTTTGGCCTTCCACACTAAATGCCATCATAATACCTATTATAAACTCCAGCCTTTTATTCTGCTTCATTTGTCTTGAAGAAACAAGGGAATAAATTATGCCTAATCAATTAGCTTCTTGTCAGTCAATTGTAGTACTTTGTAGCCCCTGAAAATATAAAATGGCTGCAATTGTAAATAATTAGAAACCACTAATTCGGAGTTAAATACACTGTATCTGTATGTTTCTTACCAGAGGTACAGTATTGTAGGATTTTAAGGTAAATGCATTAAGGTTTTCTGAACACCTGTTCAGTACTGTATCTGTTAAACTTTCCACATAGATGTTAGAAATTGGAAGTTGTCGTGCCTTCGTGTGGAGCTGCAGAATCAGAGGCAGCTGACCTTCTGACCACCCTGCGTGTAAATCAGCTCAGCATAAATAAATCTGTCACATGGAGGCCTAAGGTGCAATTGCTCAGCTTTGACGTGGCAGGTATTGACCCTGCTCTTCCCTTGTTGCCTCAAACTGTCGGCTTAGCACCGTCCTCACTTTGACTGCTGGATGTTTGGAAGAGCAGGTGGAGATGTTCTGTCTATGCATGTCTTTTATAATCTTTCTTCACTGTAAAGTAAAAATGTTCGGTAGCTGGTATTTATCCTGATGAGAGAGAAGACTTGTTTCTCTGCTGTTTTTACCTTTTGCTCAGTTGAAACTTACTGCAAAAAATGTAACGTCTAGCATAATAAATCTCTGCAGTGATGATAAGGTTCATTCTCAATGTGCAATCAGAAATATGGGAGTGATGAAATAGTTCATCTTTCATTTTATTTCCTTATGAGACAGAAATAGAGGCGTACATAACACACTTTCCAATGTACATTACTTTATGGACTCTTCCACTGATTTACCTTTCTGCAGATTCATACAGATTCAATGCGACTACATAAAGTATATCTGAAATCATGTATTTTATATTTATACATTTCTTGTGATGCAAATTGAAACTCTGACGGTAATAAAGCTAACAGTGCAGTCAGTGAAGCCAGAAACTTGAAGTCTCTTTACCTTTGACTGGTGTTTAGCCCCTAACCCTGACAGAATTAGTGTTTGCTCAGTGGATGGAGCCTCGGTATCCTGGGTGTGCACAGCCTTTATCCACCTGTGTGTAGTGCTCCTAGTCATGAATATGTATAAGAATGTCACTTAACGGAAAGGACTCATTATAATTTTGTTTAAACTTAGCTGACTTGGGTCACGTCCTCTGTTTGATAGTCTTGACCCTTGCCGTCTCAGGATGTGCCACAGACTTGCGTCATTTTGACTCTTTGACCTGTTGAGAAACATTTTGCCTGTGGGGCCTCTCCGCTAATAGCTATCTAGCTAAGAATCTGTCAACCCCCCACACTTGTAATTACTTTCTTCCCGCCTCTTTCTTGTTCATGTCGTTCTTTGCCTTCCTCTCAACACATTTCATCCTTGTTGTTTTAAAATTTCACCGCATTCATAAGGAAACTTGTACCAGTTTAGTACAAGAGTTGCTCTAGTCAGAGACAGAGATGAATTGCTGCTGTTTTGCTACAATAAGACAAACTTGCATCAGGCTGTCATGACTGCGAATCCTCTGTACTTGTGTGTCTCAGCTTTGCACATCGATCTAGGCAGGTTCACATCAGGACATTGCAGATCATATCGGGGAAGTATCTCAGTAACAGAAACACTGAATATACAGCTGCAAGAATTGATATAGGTTCCCAACGCTGGGTCCCTGCTTTGCTCAGTTATGTAAGAAGTTCAGACGCCTGCACAGTACATTTCTCAACAAAGCTTTTCATTACTGTGCTATGCTGCTGCTGAAGTCAAATTAAAAACTGATGGCTTAGCCAGTTTATACTGTAAATAGTTTATTAGCTTATGACATTTAAACTTGCTCATGACATCTGTGAGAAGCTTTCAGGTGAGTCTCATATTATCTGCATTTTCATTAAGCATAGTTTTATATCCACCATTGTATATTCATACTTATATTCACACCTATAGGCAATTTAGAGTCCACAGTTAACCTAAAACTGCACAGGAAGCTGGAGCACAAGGAGAACTTGCAAACACCACACAAACAATGGCTGATCCATTGTTGCTGTGATGCTAACCACTACACCACCATTTACATTGCTCATTATTAATATTAAGAAATAAAAAGGTATTGTCACACTTTATTGCTGTTTGGCCTGAGATTGAGTGATTGTTTACTCCTATCCATTGCGTTCCTGTAGGCTCCTCTATGTACTCTTTGTAGAAAACACACAAAACTCCAGGAGAAAACTTCACTACATTTGTGGTGCAGACATGGCATTATTGTCATATATGATTGTACTACATGCAATAAAGAGTCGCACTACTTTAGCCCTTTTTTATACTTTATGCTTTTATTGCTGCACTGCATGTGAATGTAGGGGTGGCAGTGATGCAGTTAGTAGAGTAGTTGCCCATTAACTGTAGGGTTGACGTTTCCCGACCAGGTCTCTGGACATTGAACCCCCAAGAAGCCCAAAAGCCCCAGCTACTGAGGTTTTACAAGCCAGTGGTCTCTCAGAGCTGGGAAAGCTGTGTCAGGAAGAGCATCCCGAGTAAAAAAGCTTTTCTTTTCTAGCCTCGTTTACAGGGTTATTAGATGTAACAAGTAATTTTGTCCTTTCACATCATCCTAAAGTAACCTTTTCTTTGATTCCCCTTCCCTTTCTTCTCAGTCTCCTCCACTTTTTAACGTCCTTGACACTACATGTCTGGGAAATCGCTTTGTGTGGAACTGGGAGGTCATCTTTGGGTTTTCTGCTTGTCCCTTAGTTTTTGTAGGTTGTTGTTTCCATTTTAACCCAATAAACCAAAACTAAAATGCATAATGTGTGTTGCAGAAGTCATGTGGTGTTACATATTTGGAGATTATGGGGATAATTTCTTCAAAAGGAGTTCTGTTTCTCAGCCACACCTAATTCTGCTGCTCACCTCTCTGCTCTGACCCTGTGTGTTTAGTTTTTTTAATCTTGTCTTTATGATTTCTGCTTTGTAGCATTACTGTACCATTGTTCTTATGCTTTCTCATTAGTCTGTGTATTTATCTTTTTTCTCAGATGCGCCACTAAATATAAGCTTCTCCTCTTTCACCATAGCTCCTCTGAAGCACAGTTTTGCCCTTCAGTTTCACTTCCTTTATTTATTTAGAAATATCCTTCCTTTCCACCCTTAAACCCATTTAATCCCTTCATCAGCAGGAGTTTTATTACTCAGGATGTGTTACCTGTATGTGCATAGGACTGTGTAGTAGTGTGGTAGTATAAATACTGCTGAAATAAACACTTAAAACATGCAACAGTGAAGCAAAACTGTTAACGTGCTTGTTCTGAGGCATTGTTCAATGTGGTTTTGTCACTTTTAACATAATGCATATTGTGATATTGTAATTAAAGTATTTTAAGCCTTTTTGATTAAGTAAATTTCACATGCCTTCAGTGTTAATCTTGGGAAATTTCAAAAGAATGTTTTAGCAAGCGTCAGTGATTTCAGTGAATCATTAGGAATTTCAGAACTGTGCCAGAAACAAGGGGAAACATCCAATTCAGTCAGTGAAAATCACAAACTGCAGTAAACAAGGAGCTTTTCATAGAAGTTTGATAGTCGTGCATCACAATCAGGACTATAAGAAACCAGCAAGGGGTGTCATACTTCTGCTTTTCTGCTAATTACAACGTTTACTTTGATTTATTGAGTTTTCAGTTTCTGCCTTGACTTACTTTTAGATAAATCTGTCAACTAGTGATGTAGCTAATATTATTTTGTTATTCTTTATTCCCATAATTTAAAACTGTAAATCCAACAGACCAACAGGATCATGACTCTTCCGCCAGCTTTCTGTAAAAGTGGAAACATTTTACTAGATTAAATTGGTGCTTTCATTTCTCTAGACATTTTGCCTTTATAAGTTGAAAAATATTAATATTTCAGTGTTAAACAGACATGTAAAGCAGCACTCTGATGCCCCGACATACAGGCAGCAGACAAATATTTCTTGAAAATGTGTTTTGTTGTGTTTGGGTGATAGTGTCTTACAGTGACAACTCAATAATTGGTTATGATTTGACTCTTGCAGCACAAATGACCAATAATCAAGGCCAGGCTCTGCCAGGCTCATCAGTCCACTGAAGTCATATTTGTTAGCTGCATCATATCTCCTCTACTGGACCGAGTAGCAGAGAAGTAGGAGGTTTAAATTCCGACACTGTAGAGACTTGTAAGCAGTGATCCACTCTTCAGTTCCTGTCAATGATGAATGAAATGACTGCCGAAGAATGCCCTTGCCACCCCTCCAAACACGCGCACATACGCACACATAGATACATACTACACCCTGCACCTCTTAAGATGTTAAAACGTGCTGCGACCTGAAAGAAACATTCTGTTATACATCTGGAAGATAAGAAGTGTGAGTGCCAGCAGAAATGCAGTGAATGTCTTACATACAGAGCATGGCAGCACAGAGCCAAATATGTGTCAGCTTGTACTGAAGGTAAAGCTGATGTAAAGGTAAAGTTGTTTTTTGTTTGTTTTGAATCCAGTGTTTAGTTATTTTTATGGCTGTGTTATTTTTTTCTTTATTTATTGAAGGAATGGTTGTTTGGTATGTATCACTCTTATTAAGCGCTGTTATTTTTCATTTGTTTCCACCTACTCGCCTACCAGTGCAACACAGTGATATGTTAAGATTCATCACCAGGTTTGTTGCTCAAGCCAATAAGATAAGATACCACATGCCCAGCCAAAGTCAGTGAAAATCCTTGCAATGTTAAATAACAGTTTTGCCTTTTAGTGCCAGGCAGGCAGCGCACAATGTTTAATGAAGCTGATACATCCAGTCCAGCACATGCACCATAAAACCATCCAATAAGATGAAATTATTATTATGAATTGAGTTTTAATTCAATATTTGAATGCAGAAGGCACAGTCCTGGTGCTCTTCCTCATAACTACTTTGGAAATTGGGGCAGAATTTCCACATGGAGACTGAGATATCAAATTATAATCTTAGGCTGTACATGACAGGCCAAATTTCAGTAAATGTTACCCACTGCTAAAACTATTAAATGTATCTCTTAAAAAAAGGAGTCAAACTTTACATTTTCTTTAAATGTAACACATTTTCAAGGACATTTATGCTAAATTTTAAACAGCTGTGATGGTGTTTAAGGCCATGAGTGAGAAGTGAGTTAGAAAACACAATTTTCTGTTTTCATCTCCCTAGATAACAGATAAATGTTTAGATTAACGAGTTTAGTGAACTGATCAGGAAGGAGCTTGGTGCAGCTTCAGATTGCAAAAATAGTGGCTCTGTACAGTATGCACTGTTGCTCAAACTTCATGAACATGTACTTGTAGTTCACACACTAAATAGACATAAAAATTATTGCATGTTTTATAACCTTCTTTGGTCCAAAAGTATTTGGGCCATGGCAGAGTTTTATGATTTTGGCTTTCTACACCACCAGAATGGATTTCAAGTAAAACAAACAAGAAGTGATTAAAGTACAGACACTAGGCTTTTTTAACAGGTTTCAAAAATATGGTACTTACCATTTAAAAATTACTAATTAAGATTAGTACCTCTATTTTCAGGGGCTCAAAAATATTGGGGCAACTGACTGGCAAGAAGTTCAGGTTGACATTTGGCAGCTGTTTGCTACCAATATTAAATCCAAGGAGATCTCAGTGCAAATGAATAAGGCCATCAACAAGATCTGTCTCTAACCCAAACCAAAGTATTTTTTATGCCTAAACCTAACCTTTCAGGACTCTGGTCTCTATCTCAGGTCTGCAAATTGCCTGTCCTGCACAGTTTAAGGTTTAAGACCTTGCAGGATTTAACATTACAACTATATAGAATTATATAGAACACCCAACAAATCCCACTGAGCAGCACTAGTGGAGAGGAAAAACTCCCTTTAACGGAAGAAACCTCCAGCAGAGCCAAGGTCAGGGTGGGCGGCCATCTGCCTCGACCAGTTAGGGTGAGTAGAAAGAGAGAATAAAACAGGCCACAGAACAACAACAAGCAGCATCTCAGTAGAGCAGCTTTTCTAAAGACAAAACTAAAAACAAGACCCACAAACAAGCAGCAATTGAAGATGGCTGCAGTGAAGAAAAAGCATCTCTGTTGGAATTAAAATCAGCACCATGAACAACCCTCCAGAGAGAGAAACTCATAGTTGTTTCTCAAGCTCTGTATAAAAGATAACTGGCTGATAGAAATATGGTTGCTCTCTAATTTTATTAGCCTTTGGCTCACTTTGTGCTGGACTGGCTTTTGTAAAAGAACTGTTGTTGCCTCATTAGTCGTGTCTGTTTTATCACCCAGTAAACTGTTTTGAGATGAACAACAGAGTGGGCTCTTATTTTTCATCTGTTAAAACTAAGAGTCTCCCTCCTCCAGGGTTTAATTATACTGTGTTGAGCTGAATTTAAATTAATGAAACATTCTGTAGTACTTTAGGACAGAAGCTGCACATCAAATTGTCCTACTTCTACCACTGCAGATGTGTCAAGAGTGTCGTAGGCTGCCGTTTATACATTTTGGCTTTTAATTTTAATGCAGATTGACTCCTGCAAACCACAAACAGCAGGAAACATTTAGAGACCAATTTAATGTGGTAAATTTGTTTTGCTCTTTTCTTTGTTTCTTTAGCTGTGGAGGGGTTTATGTGCAAGACTCCAGCCATAGCCGACATTGTGATTCTGGTGGACGGCTCCTGGAGTATCGGCCGCATCAACTTCAGGCTGGTCAGGACATTCCTGGAAAACCTGGTCAGGGCCTTCACTGTGGAGTTTGATAAGACCAGAATTGGTGAGCAGGCTTTGGTTACTGTGTTTCACATGGTTCCTTGTATAAACTAGGTTTTTATCTACAGCACCTCAGCTGGGATAGTTTCTTGTCCAATCACCGTTTAAGCATAATTATGAAATGAGCCACAAGGATATTATATGGGGTAATATTGCTCACACTTGTGTGTGTTTGTTCGCAGGCTTGGCCCAGTACAGCGGAGACCCCAGGATTGAGTGGCATCTTAACGCTCACACCACCAAAGAGGCTGTGATAGATGCTGTGAAGAACCTGCCGTATAAAGGAGGAAACACGCTTACAGGTGTGCTGCCAACTGTCAGCCTCTGTTCATTTGTCACAGTCCTCCATGCTCATCACAGTTAACACTAAACACTCAGATGCAGACTTGGACCAAAGTCAGTCCTCCACCTCAGCCTAGTAAATTTACTCCAGTTTTTCAGTTCAGTGTTAAAATAATAAAATCATTTCCAGCTATCACTGCCCAACCCTCTGTTGATTACGTGGGTCAGGTGTGTTCAGTGAATCAGAAGCTTGGAGATACCAATTCAGTTTGTCTTCTCCCACTCCACAATCATCAGAGATGGTATCTTCCAGCTTCTGATTGACTAAAATCCTTACGTCTTTCATCAGTATGTACAGCATAAACCTGCCTATACCATATACATATTATAACAGGCGCAGTGGCTGGTTAGTGTTGTCTTCATGATCATGTTATATGTTAAGATTCATCACCAGGTTTGTTGCTCAAGCCAATAAGATAAGATATCACAGGCCCAGCCAAAGTCAGTGAAAATCCTTGCAATGTTAAATAACAGTTTTGCCTTTTAGTGCCAGGCAGGCAGCGCACAATGTTTAATGAAGCTGATACATCCAGTCCAGCACATGCACCAGGGAAGGGAGCTCCACCTGTGTGACTTTGGTTCACTCTTTTTAAAATTCTTAATGAAATGAATTACTGTGGCATGTATGTTGGCTACGGAGTGAGGACTGTACATCTCCAATTTTTATATTGAATAATGTATCGAAGGAGTAAATGTTTCTTTTTTAAGTTGGAAGAATTGGGAATTAAAGATGAATTATGATTTAAGAAACCCTCATTTTAAATGATCT